>QLPN01007357.1:0-34956 GCA_003314395.1 Albatrellus ellisii
CCCCCCGCCCCCCCCCCACACACACGCACAGCACAACGTCGTTCCTCTCCGCGTCCCTCAAAGCCAACTTCATTCCCAAAACGACACGCCTCTGTCGACACGCCTCGCGAAGTCCCCCTCCCTTTTCCCCTAAAGCCATCCCCCATTCCGCACACAACTACGTCTTCCCACACGCCATCACCGATCAGCGCCAACGGGCAGCAGGATACTCCACCTCCTCCGCATGCAACAATCGTTCCGTCAACAGACGTGTCCGATGGGGAGAGTTCGCCACATCAAGACCAGCCTCCCGCCTACGAAAACGTGGGTGGTCATGGAATAAATCGCGTCTCGAGTGCGACTCCCCTCTCCCGTACTCCACGTCCTTTACCCCCTGTGCCAACCAGACCCTCTGTCATCATTAACCAAGGCTCTGACCGTGCACAGTCGTCGTCTGACGCAAGACAATCCACCGACGGTCGCCCTCTGCATACCACTGAGCGTTCTAGGCATTTAGCACACCCGTACCAAGACTCTCAACATCTTGGCAACACTACCCACCGGGCCATTTCTAGCTCCGTCTTTCCATATGGACGTCCCTTCTCCCCAAATACCTCAACTCAACTCGTACCATCAGGACGTTTTCATCCCCCGAACCTGTCGTCCCCTTCGTGGTATGATTGTAACTCGACCGCCAGCCTGCCTCTTCCATCACAGACGCCGTACCACACTTTTTCCCAGCATGTGCGATCGGATCCCGACCAGTCTTCAGATTCATTGGGCTTAAGTGCTGCTGTGTGGCCACACGAATCTTCACAGAACCAATTATCGAATACTCCGTCATTCCACCATCGTCTTCTGTCCTCCAGCGCTTCCATCATGAGTTATGGCCCTCCTCCCCCGCCATATTCACCCTCTCCATCAGGCTCCCCAACCAACAGCCAATCGGCTTTGGATCACGAGACACCACTGCCGGCTTCAGAACCATCTTCCCCTTCACCGACGATAGTTCGTACTACTTTGCCGCCTCCGGCGCCACCGACAATTCTAGCTCCGCCCCCGCCTCCGTCCGCGCACGAGCGGCACACACTGGCCCCTCACGAGCCCTTCCTAAGCCATGCACCGCCCCCGGCTGACAGTTGGATCGTAGTGGAGACTATTCCAAGCGAGTATGCCTTAGTTGTAAGGTTACCGGGCTTTAGACGAGACGGCATGTGAGTGTCGTCTTCCCGTTTGTGGTTTCTCTCGTCAGTGCTGATCCGGACGTAATACATCCCTCTATAGAACTCTCGCCACCAGACGTCGTCGCATTTTGCACCTCGTGGCAGATTCGTGGGAAGCCACTGGTGGTGAGTTCATATATTCTCTCGTGGCCAATTAGCTCTACATTTTGTGCTCAAATTCCGTATTCTCTTGCATGTCCAGGTCACTTTGAGCGCAGGATATCCTTCGGATATGACGCTGACCTCAGCCAGGTTCGTGCAGAGTTTGACGGAGAACTTCTTCGAGTCATTGTTCCTCGTCGCATGCCGTCCGTGACTTGGTATGGCGAGGCTCGGGACTAATTCTGGGCACAAGTCCACATCAACTTTTACGTCTTTTTATACCTTCACACGCAGATTCAGCTTCAAGTACTGTGTACTATCCCGCTGAACCCGACTTGAATGGCAAAGCTATGTATGAAACCTCAGAAAACCATCGGTTGATCAGCAAATTCTTCTTCCATGTTCATGGCTCGTGAAGCGTTGACCACCCTTCCGATTTCTGCACGAACACCGTCTCATTCAACATCGTACCACTTACTTTCCGTACACTCTCCCACTCACCCATTTTCCATGTACCATGATCATTCACTTACCGATCGTCACCCACCACTGATCCAGCTTATGGGCGGCAACTTAAGAACACCCATCTACCAAAGTTTTATATCCTCGGCTTGCGCAGACTGTCCCATTTCCACGTCGACGGCTCTGCTCATCACCACATCACTCGTTCGTATCCACGCAGATCGCGGCAGGTCATTCAACCAGTAGTACTTGATCCGTGTCGATCCGACGCGGACAACACCGACTCTCGGGATCCCACAGTTCAAACTAATGGTTAGTGTCACTCTTACATGGATTCTCTCCTACTCGCCATTCGTCGTACGCTTCATGTGGTGCTGTATAATTCAACCATATCATTCTTGGCCTGCCCGTGGCAATACTACGGTCATTGCGCACCGCCTCATCGTCATGATCTGTTCTCCCTGTCACATCACAATATTTATTCCACCTACCTTCATTGTCCGTCATCCTCTTGTCGTATTCTATGTTACTTGCTTCTTCCTTTCTGTTTCCTGTTATTCCATTTTTCTGCCTATGCCGAACACCCAATTTCCCGTGAGTTCTGTTCTTTTGCGAAAAGTAGCGAACCGCGTTGGTGTCGTCCATCTATATTATCTGGATCGTACAGACGCCCGTGCGCTAGCCATGCGAATTTTATCGTGCAAATCATTGAAACTTGGCTTTGGGACTTTTGATGCTGTCGGTCCGGTGTGCCAGGACGTATTATGTACAGACCGGCACCCCAAGGTTAATTGATCATCTAACTGGCTGAAATGCGTTTTCGTCTTCTCAAGTGATAATCTCGGTGGTGCTCGACTCAAAGCTCTTGGAAGAGCATGGTACTGTTGTGATACTGATCCATCGATCATCAAATGTCTTACCAGTCGTCCACGATCTCTTCCGGACCGACTGCATCATTGCGATCCGTTATCACCCCTAAAACATGTAAGCCTCGCTACACCATCGTGCACTCATTCATCTGTTTCAAGCGCGGCTGTCATGCAGTGCAGTTGTATGTGCTTCCGACGGTAGGTCTGCAGCAGGCACATTGGTACTAATGGGACTCCGGTCAGGTCGTGCACAGAGAAGCAACGATCCTGTTGATTTCTATCTACCCATGGCCAAGGCAGCCTTCAATCGTGGGTTCTGTAGAATGTCATCCTACCAGGATGATCCACAGGGCCCTGTTTCGGTGTGGGCTGTCGAGTCGTCGACGCGTCGTTTGTTCTGGAACGATTGTTCCTCTATCCTTACAGAGCACTGTGAAGCTAGTCGTAAACTGCATCATACCGCGAGCCAGTCCCTATCTGGATTTAATACGGTCCCCGAGGCAGAGTCAGGCCTATCTTCAAATCCGATCGGAGCTTTGGCCTAGAGGTGGTACAGGTGTTAGTACACACGTCATGCACTGACAAGCTCTGCTTATGATAGGCACTGCACTCCTAAGTGTTAATGACTTGAAGGATAAGGTTGATAAGGTATGGTTGGACAGTATAGTGCCACCTCGCTCACTTCGCATGCGCGCAATGCCTCAGACCAGCAGACATCAAGTCCTCCAAGAACATGGTTAGCGTCGTTGCCCATCTTTCGTGCATTACCGCGCACGCACTCGTTTCCAACGTCGTCTACAATTAGTGATCGCTATCACATTTAAGACATTACGGGGGTGTCAGGTCCTGAGAACCCCCTCTTCGAGAATAGCCTCGGCAACCTTAAGTTTACTGTAAAGTCAACCGGCGAGTACCCACTGTCGACCGTGATGGCTGATTACGGTGGGCACGGAAGTCTCTACGGTGCTTCTGACACGGGATCGCTGACAGCGAACGGATCGTCATACTGGGCTTCCACAGCACCAGTGTCGCAAGTACGCCATTCCCAAATCTCAATAGACCGACCCGAAATACCTTTGTCGATTCCCCTTTCCCTACCTCCAGCCGTAGAGTGCCACCGTTGGAGCGTGACCCTCGATTTGCGGGAGCTCGCTATCTGCTAGCCGGCGCGAACGGAGTCGGAGTTGGATAGACGCGGCGATGCTCCACAGGGAAGACTGGACCCAACGGCACCCCCATTCTTCTTTGCGCTCGTGGAGCGAAATATCCATTCTATTTTACCGTCGCCATCCGGCGCGGGGTAAGTTTATAGCATATACAGTTGACTCGCTTATAATGCATAGCACCCGTTCTCAGGTCCTCTATGAGTAAGCTGTTACACACTTCCAGAGTGTCTCCCTGCGTCATCAATTCATTTGGGGGAAAAGCACACCAAGCAGTCGGATCGACTTTGACATGTGGCACACTTGCTCGGTGTACTGTTATGAGATCAGAGATGAACATGAGACAAGAGGTGAAATAAATAGCCTAACTCTTTCCATACACCTAATCCCGTTTTCTAAATATTCATGAGCACCCGACACAATATATTAAACAGTCATGAGAATTGACTATATATATACTAGGAAAGTTAGCAAGAATGTGAAATCTGCAGCTCTAGGGCACTGAAGGCTCAAATACGGTGAATTACAACTCGACTCTTGAAAATTAAAATTAAAATTAAAATTAAAAAAGACATAGATATACACATACCTAAGCTAATGTGAGAAGTGCTCAGATGCAGGATCCTCAGTGCTAATGTTCTGGAGGCGATGACTCGGATTGCATGAGTAGGTGTGACCATGTGTGACTGATTGGTCGGAGTAACCGTTCAACGTCACGGTTCAACTCTCCTCGTGTCTCGACTTTTCGAGTTCTTCCACTCGGTTCACTAGCTAACTGCTTTTATACCTCAGCTATCAGTGCGAAAAATAAAGGAATATAGATGATATGTTCTTCATCGTATCTGTATCGCTTTCGAGAGAGGTTGAGATCCGAAGGAGTTCATATGCTGAAACTTGAACCCCGTTCAACTCAGTCCAACAATAGCACAGTGCTTGGCAATACGCTATTCAGCCACCATCATCGTGCCCACCTTACCAGAGATAGAGTATCATGCGTACTCGAGAGTGAGAAGCGGTGACGACGTGTACATGAAGCCATGAATCCATGACGATCGCAGTTGCGGCCAGCGATGTGCGCGGCGTTCCGCGGGCCCCAGCTCTCCCGAGCCCATCCTACAGCGATGCACGACGTGTGGTTTGAGGGCTATTGAGTGAGAACGTGGGAGAAGTATGCTGGAGAACATCGCCCAAGATAGCTACTGTGGAGTCAAGTGTGGACATCGAGGTCGTGGCTGGTTCGCCATACTGTGGGGGGAGGGCTTGGGCGCCGGAACCCGCTTCTGGTTCACATCTTTTTGTGCTTGGTGGAACGTGGGAGTAGAGACAAATAACACTAGTTAAACTCTGAACCCGACCTGGTTTGGAGGGGACGTGCCACCCCCATATCCACTAAAACCCCGGAGACCTCATGCTAGTCTTTGGGAAGGGTTGGCTTATCATGCGGCGTACCCTGCCAGGTACGTTGGGCTAGGCAGCAGTGCGATGCCTTACATAACAGAATCTGTCGGTCAGCGGGCAGTTCAGCCAGAGCCTGGTGTTGATGGTGTGCAGCCATCGATTCTTGATTTCGGTGGAGTCCCCCTCGCGCTGTATGCGCCATTCGCAGGCCTCCAGATGAAATAGAGGGATTCGGACACGAGGGTGGTGTATAAGCAGATCACACCTGGGAGGGTGCCGTTAGATTACAGTACGAAGATCAGTGGTTGAGCATTCCAACAGGCCAGTGTGATTTCCAGCCATAAGATGGTTCACGTCTTCATAGTCACTTGCCGGCGGGTGTGATAACCGAAAGAACGCTTTCTGCACAGTGAAGCATGACAAAATCATAGTGTCTCGGGGCATTCCCTCCTTTTCGTCTTCCAATGTCATCACATAAGCTGGTAGTAGACATTGCTTCTAGTACTAGTCACTGTAGGCACTGTCCGTAATTCCCGCCCGATGGAATACCCTATTATTGACGAGTTCACATTTCCAAATGACGTCACGTTGCATTCAACGTTCAACCTCAGCCTACCTTCACGTATGTGCTCCACATCCACATGCGATGCTGGCTTGGCAGTGAGTGCGGGAAAGAAATCAAGGGTTGGCGCAGGATTAATGACGAGAAGGGAAATCGGGGTGGCACGGGTAGCGGGTAGCGGAATGGGGGATAAATTGATGGAGGCTCAGGGTAGAAAGACTATTTGCAATCAAAAATGAAACATGATAATCTGCTGAGGGAGGAGACACCCATTGGGGTTTTAGTGGGTATGGGCATGGGCCCCGTCCGCCCGGACGGAACCGATAGCGTAAGCAATCAACCATCCCGAGCCCCACGCCTGCGCAGCTACATTTCCTCGGGTGGACATATAGTATCTTGAGACTGAATAGAGGGGTATGACTCCCCTCCTGCTCCCGGTTCGCGAGGCTGTATGCTCCACCAAAAAAACAGACACCCAACCTCTTCCGTGCTGTGAGACCTGTAGCCGCCGTAAGAATAAAGTCTAGGGAATATCATCGAGCGACACAGAGCAGAGCTAAAGACCGTCGCGCAGTCAGTATAAAGAGAAACGTATAGGATAAGTAAAGGTCGAAGCTTATATGAATTGAAGCAGCCAAAAGCACCAATGGTTCCCCGTCCGTTGGCAGCCCGCTTGCAAGCGTGATAGCACGTAACTTACTAGTCTGCTCACCACAGTTCAAGATAATATGATTCTGATACATAAAGTCTGACGTCGCTACAAACGAAGTGAATACAATAGAAGTAAACATCCAAAACCCAGTCCTATGAAATCTTGTTCGGAAGTAAGGCTTCCGCTGCCAAAAGAGATGCAAGTCTTGCTGGTGGTTGCTGGGTCTGTGTTATTGAGACATCTTAGCAGGTCGCGCTGGTTGAGGATGATGGCCGGAATTAATTGGCATGGGGGGCAGCTTGGCCGGCGTAGTCTACCATGTTCCATACGCGACGGCTGACACAATCAGGGATGCCAGCTTCGGGGCATCCCACAGGCGTGTTGTAGTCTTGAACCTGAGAGAAACTGTGGTCTTGGAGGTCGGATCGCGGGGACGTATTAGCAACCTTGCCGCCGGGGAATGGTGATTTTGCGGGCAATGCAACGTGGGAAGTATTTGTGGGCGATGCAACGGAGGATAATGCATTTACGGGCAATGCGGTAAAAGGGTTTGGTTTGATGGCATCTGAAGTGGAAACTGGAATGGCAAGCGTGTTTGCGCAGAGCGAGAGGACGAAGAGGATTGCGGCGGTGGTGTTGTGGTACATGGTGCTAGACGGTGATGTGAAAGTGAAGGTAAAAGAGTGTGGAAGTAGGGCTGATATTGCGAGTAGATGTGGGGAGAAGCAGGAACTGGGTAGAACGGAGACACAAAAACACTGAGGCTTTATAGGAAGGGCTGGAGGAAGCAGGTGATTGTTCGTTGACACTCATACTGACAGCTCATGACGTAGCTCCTGTGATGCTCGATCTCGCGCCTTTTCACTGGAGGCTGTCGCACGAGAAAGAGGCACGCCTGGGAATAAATATGAATGGGTGATTTGTGCAGCCTCAGAAGGCTGTGTAGGATGATGGGACGATACGAGGACGTACGTAGAACAGAGAAAGGGAAGAATGCCTTAACATTGATAAATACCTCACTGTCAAAGCTCTGCACCAGCGCGCCAACTGGGCGGGTTCGCGAACGTATTAATCAGTCAGGTGACCCTTGATGATGTTGACGATTAAATTCTATAGCACACTCACACTTTACAGTAAGTCGCAATTGCAAGGGTTTTACAGTAGGGCCCTCTTAGTGATGTGGTTGGCGAATGCGAGAGACAAGGAAGCATGGGTACAACTTTAGATAAGCAAATTGTTAGGACTGACAGCGCGCGAGTTCAATATGGAATCAGGTGACTCTTCACTCTTTGCTCCGAAAGTGCATTCCCTTAATACCAGCATTTCCGCCATCATCCTTAGAGCACTACCTTCTCTCCTTCCCCTCCCCTCTTTTCGTTCTCGCTCACAATGAGAGATATTTCTGATTTCTCTCTTACACTCGATCTTCTTCGTTCTCCCGCATTTCGCTCCAACAAATTTACTCGCCCTACATTACATCCAATCCTCAAACTCGGCCATTACGGCGCTTCTCTTTCATCGCTTCCAGACGATGTCCTCCTCTTGATCATTAGCTTCATTGGTGTCAATGACATACTGGCACTCAGAATGGCACGTTCACTTAATTTCTCTTTCCAGTCTGATGTCTGAACTTCCGTTAGACCTCCAAGCGCTTCTCTTCTGTAACCAAGTTGCGTTGGGTTTGGTCTGACGCTCTTAAACGTCATGTCATAGACAGAAGGATACCCGTTCCTGCGTTCAATGCCGACATCGAGGTTTTGTCCGCCAAGGAGCTCGAGGTTCGCGCCTTACATGCCGCTCGCTTCCACCAGAATTGGTGTTCCTCGCATCCCCGGCCGAGGCGATGCATTGAGTTTCAAATCGAACAAACTGATGGTGACTTCGCTGCTCTGTCGCCCACGCTCAGTGCCGTAGATCCCAATCCTGCACTGCAGGTCATTTTCCTCCCTGGTTTTAACGGAGAGCTGTTGATCACGTTATCGGGAACGCACCGTGTTGCCTGCTGGGAAATCCCCCTTGGTAGCTCGCAGGCTTTCCTGGTCGCAGAGCGTACCCTTCCCGAAAATTGCACGATGGAAGGCCTAGTTCCTAATGATGATCCGAAGAGCGAAGCCGTACTGGTGATCCTGTACTCGCATCATGGAGGCCAATCGTGAGCGCCTTTTCCCTTTGTTATCTCCTATTTGAACTAAGTCCTGTGGCTGTATGCTATGCTAGAAATACGATCGAGGCATGGTCACTTGATAGGTTCCATGGCTGTTTCCAAGTTCTTCGATATGAAGGCAACCTACGGGGTCGTCTGTTCCCGATCTCCCGCTTCATTGGTGACTGGGTCATCTTGGGAGACCCAGTGTCTATGTGGAATTGGCGGCGCGATGGGCAGTATTTCATGATGAATTATTCTAGTCATCATCCGTCTCCTGTTGTGAGTTCCTAGTTTCTGATTGATTGCATCACACATGGGTTCTGACATCCCAGGGAAGCCTGATAATATACTCGCAGTACAGTTGATCCGTGAGCATCTTCTGGTTGTGCGCCAATCTCATATACAGCTTCTTCCTATCCCGCGTTTCGACGAGCAAGGAAAACCATTGAGGCGGCCTAATGCGGTTGGGGCGTACCTGCATTTGCACGAGTGTGCAAAGGAGGCTATCATCGTTGTTCACCCGTCTACGGACGAAGAGCGAACTGTTTGGCAGTTCGACCCCGTGACCATCGTTATGCGCGTTTCCGATGCAGGTTTTGATACTATTCAAAGATACGACATTGCCCCCCGGCCCACCAGCGCAATCTCGGATCCAGCACCTAATGGGTCCACGCATATATCCACGACATTACCGCCGCATATGCCGTGCATCTTCCCATCATTCCCCTCGCAGACTCTCCCAGTCGCGCCCTCGTGCGGCAGCTTCATCGTCGGCCCCAGCGGCAAGGGACTGTGGCTAGAAACCCGAAATATTACGACGGCACATGCAACATATCCGGCACGTTGTTTTGTTGGCTTCGATATCTCGAGTCAGGTTGTGAATACAACGGGAAAGAGCGATGCAGCGTGCTGGAGAACGGAGTTCATCATCCGTGAGAAGGAGTTGTATGCTGCTCGGGTGGGCATGGGCGAAATTACTCAGCGCAAGTACCGAATTATGTCTTCATCCTTCGAGGATACCGTAGGTCGTCTCGCGGTTGGATGCCGAGACGGGAGAGTCCAAATTTTGGACTTCGTCTAGCTTGTAAGTTATCTAGTATGTGGGGAACACCTTTTGTTCCCACCGTGTGTACTGTTTCGTTCTTCGTTCTTCGTTCTTTAATCTTCGCTTTCGTGTATTGACCGTCGTTGCTGTTGTTCTTTAAATGTCTTGTGTGTACAAGAAGGATCGCATGTACTATTATGCGGGATCTCGGTATTTTTGTAAGTGGCCAATACGTGTAGGTGACGGCGAGGTGGCCAAACAAAAGTTGTTTGGTGAAGTTGATCATGGTTCACGAAATGAACGAAGACTCGCCCGCCCTCATCTCTGCTCTCTCCCATCCCCTGGGCCCGGCGATGTTATGTCTTTGCTCGGCATGGACAGCTTGTATGCCATAGGTTTAGGTCTTGGCCTCCGTGTCATCGTCGACACTGCCAGTCATCATAATATGCGCCTCGGAGGCTCTCTTGTCGGCTTATGGGAAGGCGCCGTCCTCTACCATTTCCTCGATAAAATGCCCAAGTCTTACGACCCCTACGTCGGGTTTGGCTTCCGCCTCTTCGTTGATCTCCTCTTCACAGAAAGTCTCACCCGCCTCACCGTCATTTTGCTCTGGGCAGGCATGGGCATGGTCATCTCCGATGTCACCCCGGCCTTTTGGTACGACAGAGGCCTCCACAGAGTTTATCGCCGCACTCGCCGCTTCTTCCGACGCATCTCTATGGGCTCCCTCATGCTCCCCATCTCTCCCACCGCCATATCCCGCGTACGATTCTACGAATTACCCCCACGTTCCACGACACGCTCTGTTACCTTGTCGCCCTCAACAGCTTCCAACGACACCACGCTATCTCAGACTGCCCCCCGCCGCATCCCCGGTGCATTTTCTGGCTACATATCAGATTCGTCAGCCGTGACTGACGGTGACGGTCGGCGCCCCACACCAAGCTCTGTGACTGCAGCCCAGCCCAGCGTATCCCTCCCCCGCTTACTACGCTCAGCGTCTGGCATCTCCCGCCCGTCTGTGTCTCAGATGCGTGTTATCGACGACGAGGAGGAGGTCGACTTGCAGACGCCCAAGTCCCGCTCCGAGCTCCCACTCCCCATCCCACCACCCTCCCCGATAACCTTATTCATGCCTACGCTCGAGGTGGTCCCTTCTATGCCTGTTCCCCAGACCTATCAGCAGACATCTATGCCCGAGCCGTTGAAGCAATCGCCGACCACGTTTGAGTCAAGTCTTCCCGAGATCCCGCCCACCGAGGACAGCGTTATGATGCTTGCGCGCGAGAACACCATGCTCCCTCCGTATGAGGAGGTGCAGTCTATGTCCAAGGACAAGGGTGTCGAGCGCACGCCCCCAGAAAAGGCCACCGAGCGCATGCTCTCGGACGGAGAATGCTCTAGCGTCATCTCTGGCGGCTCCCGAAATTCGATTGTCGTCCGCGCAGACCTGCTTAGACAGCAGGCGATGGCAGAGGAGACGAAGAGGGACGAATTCAAAGAGCAGGAGAAGATAGCTCAGAGGGAGTCTCGGTGGACAGACGCACTGAAATTTCGGGTTGCGAAAGAAGAGGCGCATGAGCGGGCAACGAGTTTGCACAAGCAGGCTTCTCAGCGCTATTTCAAAGGTATTACGACACGCCTGCCTTGATCATTCCAAGTGTTCATGCTCATCTCACCTCTAGCGCACAATCTATCACCCGAACCTCAAACAATCGATGTTCATCGGCTCAGAGTCGACGAAGCCATCAAATTGACGGAGGTGGAGATCCGCAATGCTCTTGTGAGAGGGGATACGCAGCTGCGTGTCATCACCGGGCAGGGGAGACACTCTGACGGGAAGATACCCACCCTGAGGCTCGCTATCATTACGAAGATGGAGAAGTGCGTACTCGCCCGTCTCCATTTCCCGGCTTTCAGACACTGACGCATGCCCTTTTTCCAGGCATAAAATACAGGCGGATGTCGACCCTACGAATGCTGGCGTGCTTATCATAAAATTCCCCTCATAACGTCCTGCTTCTATGGCATCACCCTATCTCCGTCTCTTCTTTTCTGGGTTTACAATCCTGCTTTTTTTATGTATACGCGAGCACACCTGTNNNNCTGCATGTGTATTCGCAAAGTGATTTCTAGGTTGTGGATGTACTGATACTACCGCTGTCTTCTCCAAGTCTTCTCTTTTATGCTGTGCGCACATCTATTAACTATTGAGCAGATGGTCGGTCGTTTAGCCTGTGCGAAACCGCCTGTGGAAATAAATCGCGGGACGTCGCCTGCATAGCTGTTCGCAGCATTCCTGTCAGCAGTGGCCTCGATGACGATGACCCCTCCTCCCGCCTTGGACGTGTCGTAGAAGTCAAGATAGCAGCACGAGGTCGTCGGCGGGTCGTTGACGCTTACGATGAGGGCATACGTCGTGCGCCTGGTGGGATAGGCTCTACACTAAGTGTGGATCGAAGTTCTTCACAATCATCGTGGTGCTGACGTTCAGGTAGCTGTTGTGGACCGTGTACATAGAGGTGTGAATGGAGACACAAGGACCAGTTCGGTAGTTGAAGGGACTAGATCGGTTGCAGTATTTATATAGGCAGTTAGAAGGAAGAGAAAGGAAAGATGCAGAACCTACCGGGGTGAATACCCAGGGGGCGGGAATGCAATAAATATGGCCATGACCGCTTGGTCGCCGTTCCAAGGAAGGCTGGCATGCTTAGAAACCTGCCAGACGGCGGGAAACATCCAGACGAAGAGGCATACAAAGGGACGATAGGAACACTCTATGTTGCCTGACACAGATGAGGGTACGGTGCAGAGCGGAAATTAGTCCCGCACCTACTCAGAAACCTGAAAGATGGGTGGACCGACATCATAGTTGGGAAATATCACGTCACGCATACGATCGACCAAACTAGCAGGCTGGTCCATATCAACTGTACTCCCAGACGAAGACTTGTAGAAACCAACTACGTTGTGTCCCTGAAGCGAGCACTTATGCTCAAATACATACTGTGGTTTATTTAGCGTCTGAACCGCTGCCATGGTCCGACCACCGGCCCGAGTCTGGCGCCCGGTGCCGGAAGTATCATGATCCAGCAACGGAACGAACCCAAAATACCTGATCAGAAGAGTGACATAAGGGTAAGCTTTTCTTCCCGATACCACAAAAGTCATGGATTAGCGAGCGCACTTTGTATGCATTCGTTTGACGCTCCTGGATATCCCATCCCGAAGGATTCATGTCACCATCCGCAACCTAAACTGCATAGAACTCATTCAAATCAATCCCGAAGTTAGTCGCCTCGTTGTGACAGCTGACTACAGAGTGCCCGACAATAACGTCACCGCCGCTGGAGCCTCAGCATTCCGTTCGCCGTGACTTCGTCTCGCCGTCAGGGAAATGGCAGACGTACCTCCTTGGATCTATCCTGGTAAGTTCTTAGCACAATAGTTGTACATCCAGCCATTCTTGCGGTATCATGGTGCGTTGATGTAACTATCATGGTGCGTTGATGTAACTATCATGGTGCGTTGATGTAACTGTCAACAATAACGGTCTGAGCAAATTCCTCGGGAAAGTGGAGGGCTGTCAGCGGTTGAAACGCGCGGGACTGCAAGGAGTTCAACATACTGATGCTTAGTGAGAAATGCAGGATAACCAACCGTATCAGTGTGACAGGGGACAGCTGATGACAGTTCACCTGCAATACAACGAATCAAAATTATCGAAGTAGAAGGATGTTGTATTCTGAAATACGCTCTGCGTCTTATCCGCGGCGTCGTTATACTTTGCTGAGTCTTGAGCGACACCCTGTATGGAAGATGCACTAACTGGGGTCAGCGACACACGATATAGTGACGAGTAGAACATCTCAGTGACATTTGAGGGCGTATTGAGCACTTTGATTTCTTAACTTCTCGTTCCTGCTATAATCATGATCTCTTCGAAGGTCGAACCACCTATTTCAGGCTGTACAATATTACACCTGCCGGCGGAGCGGAAGTAATAGGAAAACAGGGCTCCTGATTCCTAAACGTCACTAATGACAGGTTAGGCGTCTAGAGCTCCGTGAGTAATTCTGGAAAGGTTTCTAACAGGTGTTACTAACTCCCATGGTCCCGCTGATTTTCTAACCTGTTACTGACTGTTAGAAATACTTAATTAACAGCTGAGAATAATCATAAAGGTAACTGTTGGGAATTCAAGAATGTCGTGATAGAACTCATAGAAGTATACAGTAATTCACCAGCCCCAGTCCGGAATGGTAGAAGTGGGTGCTTTTGAAGTAGTGACTGGAGGTGGCTGCAATGATTGAGCACCTGCAACCGGTGTCGTTAGCAGCATATGGTTGGGGCTTGTACAGTAACCAATATATGCCTCACCGAGCTATGGTTTGAATGCCCTTGCTGGCGCTGGCCGCAGTGATCCAGACTCGTCGTCTGAATCAAGACCTTCGGCTACAACCTCCGACACCACATCGCCAGCACCCGAGTCCACTGAGTCCCCGGGGCGCAGAGTTGAGCCGTGTAAATGTCGATCAGATTCTCTCGTCTGGCATTGAGTTGACAACGCTTCAGCGGCACGCAACAGGTTGTCTCACTGCATCTTTAGCTCATCTGATTAGTTCACAAATTGAATTGTTTACGGAGCTCTATAGGCGTCAGGCCTAAGTCCTGGGTACGTAGTCAAGGCTTGTGAAGGAGACTAAGTTCTAGACATTTAATCCACGCCTGTTGCAAGACCCTAAGGACAAGCTTGAAGGAACTCAAACATACGTACGTCTGTACATATGCCGTATACACTGAGCGTGCGAACGACAAGGCAAGTCGATCGTCAGGTTGGACACAGAATAAAGCTTGGAACCCGTCGGGAATGTGAAGCCTCCGATCTTGCACGGCGAATGGATGTCGCTTCCATTTGGTTATCTTTGTCTATAGGAATCGCCAGGCAATTCATCTGATCTCCCCACATTTAAGGCTGCTCAATTGCATGGTACAGAATGTTGGAATTGCAAACTGGCGCATGCACGACTTACTAATTCCATTTTTAGGCAACTCGGCAGAAGCCGACGCACATGCAAACTTTCATCTCCTCTCCGCAGAAAAACATATAATAACTACCTACTTTTTCGATCACTCCGCTACTATACAGTTCCAAGCCACAGGTAGTTTATCTAGCCTGTTTACGATACCTCGTCTTTTTTCCCCCTCAGTCCTCGTGTTGTTTTTGAGACTGAGGTGAGATCTTACTATACACTTCTTTAACTTACTTACTGACTGGTATCAGTGTTCATTGTCCTTATTCTTAGGACGCTTTTTTGGTGTTTCTTGTGCAGAAGAACACCTGTTCTATATAACCTTTGTTATTGCAAAACAGAACACAACTCACCACCTGTATTGTTTTTTCTGAGGCATTCATAGTGAGTGTAGCGCGTGTATCAAACCCGTGCGGGAAGAGCAATGGCATGATCACGGAGTTTGATTCCATTAATGTCTATCGGGGACCTAGTCCCCACGTAAGACATAACGAGATAAAAAGCACACATAGTCTCCGTCCTGCCCACCTGGGTCCGGGACCTGTGCGGAGACCGTCTCCTAGCGTCGCACATGGCAAAGCTACAGATGAGTCAACTAATCAAGAGCTCGTGTGCAAAGCGCAGTTAGGAATGACGGGCGGTACAGACACTCAGAGTAGGCTAATGAGGTTGTTCGTCTAGCGATCAGGTGATGAGCATCGACTGCGAGTTTTGCATAGTGAGGTGAGACGAGCCAGCGGGATATTCTTGAGCAGGGAGGCCAACGACCAGTGGAGAGTCCTTTCAACAGCACCGCAGTGCTACCCTCGCATAGTCGATCTAATCACAAAGCTTCCAACATCCCACCCATGCAGATAGCAGCCAATGCTCCTCCACGCCCCAGGCTGTCCCTTCCAAGTCCGACACTACAGTATGGAGACAAGAGAAGGAGAAAAGGGAATTGAGAAACGGCTTGATACGAGATGTCCCGAGAACGTGCTATCGACAACTTGGATACCTCGATGGTGTATTACAGGGTGCAACTGAGGCTCCCCGTGATCCCAGAGTTTCCGTATGCTCTTAATCATAAAATAGCAATCAAACGAATTATGTTTGGTGAGCTGCCTCCAACTCACCAAGCGAAGAATCAGTGCTGCTATCACGTAATGGGCACATACCTCGAACAAGTCTGTCATTTAGCCCGCGATTTAACATAGAAGACAATGTTATTAGGACTCTGCTGAAGCAGGACTGTTCCTTACTAGCAAGTGCATCATCATTTATGTCAGTTGTAAATGTGATTTAGAGCGGCTCGGCTTGATCGTATCTACGAAATTACACAAGAAGATGATTCATACAATGCCAAAAGGAATTGACGTTTTAGGACCATCAGGCAATTGTAAACATCGAATGGATATTAGGGATACAACCAGAGAGCTTACCAAACATTACCGAAACTCTTGTGGCACAACGTCATGCTGAAGCAATATAACATTCAAGGAACTTGTCTACGTACCTATTCCAATCAAGGGATTCGCGAACGCAGTGTAGTCAATATTTTGTTGTGTTCTCGGCTGCATTAATTGCAGCAGAGATCCTGTACTGTACATAGGGTGAGGGTCGGGCATCGATGCACACAGAGACCAGTGGAAAGAGCGAACAACGAAGGTGGGCGAGCCATCCTCGTTGGATCCCTCAATCTTACACAGTGCCATATAGATGGACAGCCTCGATTTTCGTGCCCTCGCGACGGCCTCATTCAATTAAGTTGTCACCGGAGGAGCGACCAACATAGCCAATGAAATAATCACATTGCGAGGATAGGTTAGAAATCGAAATCTCATACATATCATGTATGGCACCTGCGGACCGCGCGATCGTAGTAGAACATTTGCAGGTATTTACGTTGGCGAAGGGAGGCCAGTCACCAACATGATCAACAGTCACAGTAACATCCACAAGGTAGAGAGGGGAATAAGGAGCGCGACAGCACAGTGGGAACCATATGGCTCGCGATTGATGTCACAGGTTCTTGATTGCGCATTCCACATGGTAAGGCCATGATCTACACAAGAGAAGAGAACAGGTAGGACCAGATGCAACGTCAGGTCAGACATGATAATAGGGCTTACGCTGGATAGAGGGCCTGAGAATCTACTGCAAGTCCATATTCGAGGCAATTCTCGTAACCTCTTGCCAGACGAGGTCGGTGCCTTTGCCGTTAGGTCCCCAGTACTGTTTCTCGTGGGAAGAAAGGCGTCCGAGGACATATTCCGCGACACCTGAATCAGGTCTACCGATGCCGATGCGTAAACGATGAAAATTCTGGCTTCCTATAGAGGAGATAACACTGCCGATACCCT
Source organism: Albatrellus ellisii (assembly GCA_003314395.1). NCBI lineage: Eukaryota > Fungi > Basidiomycota > Agaricomycetes > Russulales > Albatrellaceae > Albatrellus > Albatrellus ellisii. Next base: position 16,977 of record QLPN01007357.1, read on the forward strand.
TGTGGCCATTTGGTGAGCCACCGAACTTGGTTGATAAGGACGCGGGCTGGTGGTCTAAAGAATCCTGGATCACGATGAGAGAATTGGGAGTGCGCGTGGTCTTGCGAAGAGCGGCAGCAACTGATGTTCCAGAAATGTTCATCAAGGCATCTGAGTCGTACGACAGGGCGATAAATAGTAAGATAGATAATAAAGCAGGCAAAACTTCATACGTGGTTTGAACAAAGTAACAGAGACCGAGCCTTCCCCGATCGGCACGGTTGTTTCTCCACGAGAGCCCTGCACGAACTTGTCAAAAGAGAGTCTTACTCCAAGCCTCAAGGCCAGGGACTCGATAATTAAGTGTCCTACACTGTCAATGAAGTTCATGGACAGTGAGGGACAGAAAGGATGTCACGCAGACCTGTGCCGTGTCGCCGGGTAAGGAATATTGCCGAGGCCAGCGACGAGGAGCTGCAATTGGGCAACCATGAAAGTAACTAAGGTAGACTAGGAGAGAAGGATTTTGAGTTTATGCACGAGACGCAGAGAAGCCAATGAACTAGTATACGATCTGTGAAGGGGGCTACCAGCAAACGCGCCGAGTCACCGCTACTGATTGTGGGCAAACCAAAGCATCATGTAGTCTCCTTCACGGGCCTTACACTGTACTACGTATAAGCATCACTTACCGACGTAAACAGGGTCTAGACTCAGCGATTTCAACGTCAGGCCCTCTGGGCTTGCATGGGAGGAAGTGTAGTAACAAGGAACGCTAAAAGCAATCTAATAGTACCACTAGGGTCCGGGAGCGTACTGGTGATCGTCGGAGTTGTGCCCTCGTCGCGATTATAGTCACCCTTGCTTCCTCAATACCCCTTTCCACCTCACATGGTGTTCAGTTTCCCCTTGGCACTTGCACCAATGGTACTCACTCACTACACCATCTCTGTTGAGTCTTCATCATGCTTAGTACTGTGTCACTCTCAGCCACCACTAGCTACATGGTCTGTGTGCCTCCACTTATACCAGTGGTCTTGTGCTTGATAGAATAACACTTCAGTCATTCACTCCATGTGTATGCTCACAGCAGATATGAACTCCATTCATGGAAGTTCAACAATCTCTCTTGTAGTTCACTGTAGTGGTATGTTGTTGCTTCCCTATGCACTATACACTGCTTCAGTATTGCAGGCATTCACTGTTGAATCTCTGCTGTCTCTTACTGTTTGTTCACAGCCACATTTATACAGTGATATGTGGAACAATGTGTAGCACAATAGTGCTGTATGTATTCCTTACTAGAATATAAATTAGTTACTCTTTTTGTATGCCTTTGCATGATTGCCCTACCTTTTACCCACCCCAAGGACAAATGTGCTATTTTTGTGGGTGTTTTGAAAGACTGAGTAGTCGATGAAGATTTGATGTTGGATGAAGAGCTCTATGCCACAGAAGCAGAGCAAGAGATTTAGGACATAGTCCCAAGACAGCTATATAGCTGAGAGATAACAAGAGCATGATGAGCTCCCAACAGAGTGGCACTCAAGACTGTGGGCATGCATGAGAGTGAGAGACAAACAACCAGTAGACTGGTGCTCACAAGTTCACACAGATGTGAGGGGGAGAACATCAGAAGTGTAGTTTAATCAAGTACAAGACTGCAACTATAAGTACAAGATAGAGTTGCACACAGACCACATGCATGATTGTGGCTGAGTGTGTGAACCACAGTATAGTAAGTGCAAGAAAAGTTCACAGAGTGTATGCAGATGCAGAAGGATGCATGATGAATGCATGACAAAAGATGTGACTGAGAGATAAGAGGAGCATATGAAGAGGTAGATGAATATGTGACAAATGCATGACAAAAGATGTGACTGAGACAGATGAGTGTGTGAAGAGGTAAGAGAATATGCTGAGAGATAAGAGGAATGTTGATAGGTGCTGTGGCAGGATGAGAGGGAAATCTATGATTATGACTGCAACAAAGTCTTATTCACACTCTACTGTGTCACACTCTCAGCCACCTGTATGCCCATGGCCTGTGCACACCTCCTGTTTATACATATAAAGATGAGATGCAATTGTTGAATATATGTGCATACATTTACTATACCTTCATTTGGCCTTTCCCTTCTCCCACATATGCACATACTCTTTACACATACAATATGTACTTGTCCTTACATCAGCTCTCATCTCCTCAGACATATATCTTCATCTCCCAAGCTTTACCCACACACTACTCTGGAATGATGTGCATCCCTCACACATATGGTCACACTTGTACTCTACACACTCACACTCTGCTCAAACCATATCTCACAGACACTATTGTTGGAATTGCAAACTGGCACATGCATGACTTACTACTTCCTTCTTAGGCAACTCGGCAGAAGCCGACGCGCGCACAAACTTTCGTCTTCTCTCAGCAGAAAAACATATGATATCTACCTACTCTCTCGATCACTCCGCTACTGTATAGTTCCAAGCCACAGGTAGTTTATCTAGCCTGTTTACGATACCCCGCTTTTTTTTCCCTCAGTCCTCGTGTTGTTTTCGAGACTGAGGTGAGATCTTACTATACACTTCTTTAACTTACTTACTGACTGGTATCAGTGCTTTTGTCCTTGTTGTTAGGACACTTTTTGGTGTTTCTTGTGCAGAAGATCACCTGTCTATAATAACCTTTGTTATTACAAAAACTATATATACTGGTACTTACTATATGAAATCCTCAGACATCTCCTACACAGTCCAAGTGAGTATCTCACCCTACCACCATCATCATATCTCTCACTAGCCCTGCAGCATACTATCACCATGTTGTGGCACATTGCTTGTGTCTGCACATACTTACTTGCTGCAGTCCCTCATGACTGAATCACTGTCAACCTTTGGGCCTGATCTGTTTCTAACCCTAAACATCATGTGTCATCTCTTTGCTGTTGTTTGCCATAGCCTGCATGTACAGCAATAAGTCCTTGCTAATTGTATAGTAATAGTCCTTAGCAAGTAAATGTTATAATAAAGAAAGAAAGAAAGAAAGAAAGAAAGAAAGAAAGAAAGAAAGAAAGAAGAAAGGATAGAGATGTTTTACAGTATTTGGTGTTGACTTTGTTGCTTCAGTGTGCCACTGACCATGCTTCTCTGCATGCACAGCATACACATCTGCTTATATATTACCTTTCATCTCTTTTACAATCTACACTCTTACATATTATCTATTTGTCATTACTTTCCTTCTTTACTTCTTCTTCAGGCTACACCTTTGTGTCTATCTTTGTAGTGGAGCTACAACTCTATCTCTACCTTCTTCTTTCCCTTGTTGTATCCCCTCAGCTCTTCCATCTCTAGCTGAGGTGGGTATTTACTTACCCTTTATTCTTCTTCTGACTTACCTAGTCTTTGTCTTAGCCTCTTCTTCTATCATCTGCACCCTCACATCTGGCACTCATCTTTTCATCTACTAGTTCCCCCTCTCCCTCTTCCTCCTTGTCTCCTCCACTATGTGGGGTGTCTTTACTCTGGACCTTATGGTCCCTCTCTCCATTACAGCAATCATAGTCATCTCCTGCCCTCTCCTGTGTGAACACTTGGAGCTGTTAACATTTCTGTGTGTACTACATTATTTTTGTTCAGCTTCTATCTACCAATATGCATTACATACCACATATGTACTCTTGACACTCACTTATTGCACATATCTGCAAACTATCCACCTCCATCTCCATACTGTCACACTCCATACCTTACTCTGGGATGACATGTGTCCCTCCTTCTTATGGTAGTCATTGTATTCTCTTACCCACACTCCACTCCAACTCTACCCACATTTACTGTATAAGTCAAGCACTCTACATACAAGTTCCTCAGATGTCTTGCACACTGTCTGACATACTCTTACCATGTTGCCTCACTACCTCACGTTGGTAACCACTTACATCTGGTGCAGATGCTGTCTGCCATACTGTCCCCCTTGGGGGTTATATATTCACTGCTTATCATCTACAAGATGTTCTTCCTTGCCTGCCCCAACCTGCATGTACAGGAGCTAAGCTCACAGCTGTAGTTAATACTATGCTTATAGTAAGTAAGACAAGAAAAAGAAAAAGAAAAAGAAGAAAACCATGACAAGGTGCCTAGGCAAGTGCCTTCTAAGAGGTGTCCTAAGTATGGTACAATTAGATAGAGTTCATTGATCAACAAGATGTGACTAAGATGCATCCATAGTGAGTTAAGTAACTGTAGCCACAAGTGCAAGTGAAACTAGAGATAAATAAAGACAAAAAGAGGAGTCCTTGCTAAATGTATAGTGATAGTCCTTAGCAAGTAAGTGTTATAATAAATAAAAGAAGATAAAAGAAAAGAATAAGATGCTTTATAGTACTTGGAGTAAAACTCATATATGAATACCATAGTACTATAAGGAAGGAAGAGATTGTTGAAATATGAGCAATTGCACAACAATGTACAAGTTGAAGTGTCACAGTATTTTCTATTTGCATCCACATAACAGGTGTGGTTTCTCTCCTTATTTCATCCAATCTGTTTGTACTATCCACAATACATGCTGATGAGCATCATGTGCATGTAACACTGGAAAATGACCATCAGCAACACCAGGTGAACTCTTGGTGCAGTAAGTTCACATGGTGGTCACCCAAGGCTGGGCCACTCCATTCAAGGAGGATGGAAGGGGTTTGGTGGATACAAAGTGGGCAGAAGCCTGAGAAGGAGGAATGCACACATCAAGATAGCAAAGTAAATGTAAAGAAGGAGTGTAGCACCATCCATGATGAGGGAGTGGGTAAGAAACTGACTGGAGATCAATGTCCCTTCTACAATACCTATATACTATAAGGACTGGTGCATAGACCATGCTTAAGTAAAGTAAGTGTGGGGTGCAGGTGTGGTGTGAAGAGGATTGTGTGTCAACATGAAGACAGTGACATTAACGCACTGCACACAACAATCATCCACAGTTGCATCAATGCATTTGCTTAGGCATTGAAATACAGGACTGATAGGATGTATAGGCTGAGGTGTGGTCCAGGCCTGCCAAGGTAACCATGGAGTCACAAGTCACAAAGTCACCATTTGGTGCAATCAGCACTTTTCCTCTTTCACTCATCCATTATAGTATGATACTTTATTTGTTTGCTGATATGTGCTGTGGGTGTGAGAGGAATCTACAATTATGACCACAACAAATGCTGAAGGGTGCAAGCCATAAGATCCTCTAGACACCAAAGGAAAGAGAGTTAGTAGTTTAGGGCAAGCAATGTGATAATGTGATGCAACTGGGTGATGGTGAGGAAATGCAATGGAAATGCAATACCATAAACATGACAATGGGAATAATGGAGAACCTGATGCAATGCAATAATAAACATGACCTATGAGGTATGTGTACTTTCTTGACTGTGAGACACATGGAGGGCAGAGCAGAAAGTGCTTTTACACAATCTGACTCAGATGGGAGAGGGGAGACAAATTGTGGGCAGGGCAAATCTATTCATTTCTGATGGATGACAAGCCATCTAAATACAAGTCTAGCTCCAAGACTGGGGCACAACAAAACAAAACAGAAGATTTAGAGTGCAGGGTCAATCATAGGGATGATTGAAATTGAGGTGGAGTCTGGACATGACAAATAAAGTATCATACTATAATGGATGAGCAAAAAAGGAAAAGCACTGATTGCACCAAATGCTGACTTCATGACTTGTGACTCCATGGTTACTTTGGCAGGCCTGGACTGCATCTTGGCCTATATGTCCTATCAGTCTTGCTCCTCATTGGCTGAACCCAGTCCTATATTCTAGTGCCTAAGCAAATGCATGATTGATGCAACTGCAGATGATTGCTGTGTGCAGTGTGTTAATGACACTGTGTTTGCCTGATGTCACTGATGGTCATTTTCTGGTGTTACATGCATGTGATGCTCATCATTGTGTCCAGACTCCTGTTCATGCAGGTTATGTAGACAAGAAAGGACATAAGCAGCAAGATCTTATAATCCCCACATGTGGAGAGCAAGAGCAGCATAACTGCAGCAGTGATAAGAGGTGTGGATAACAGTGAGTTACCACAGCATGAGAGAGAGAGCTGCAGGGTATGTGAGAATGAGAATGAGATGTAGTGGGTGAAGAACTCATTCAAGCCATATAAGACAATGACTGAGGAGATGCAGTGTAGGTAGCACATCTTATATAGTGGAGGGGAGAGAGAGTTAGGGCAGAGTGTGTATGTAGAAGAACAAAGATGCCTGTAAGTGAGCAGGATGCATGTCATCCAGAGTATGTGTGGTGTGGGGAACCCTGCAGGGTTGTGGAGAAGTGGTGTTGTGTCATAAGTACATAAATATATGTAGGAGGGGAAATGCTGGATGAAAATGTAATGTAGGAGTGGTAGCATGGTAGCAATGTACAATTGTTTAACAACTCTACCTCATTTCAAATATCCCTATGATCAACCCTACATTGTAAATTTTCTGTTTTGTTTTGTTGTGCTCCAGCCTTGGAGCTAGACTTGTATTTAGATGGCACATCATCTGTCAGAAACAGATATATTTCCCCTGCTGATGATTTGCCTCCCCTCTCCCATCCAAGCCAGATTGTGAAAAAGCACTTTCCACTCATCCCTCTGTGTGTATCACAGCCAAGAAGGTGTGCATACCTTGTAGGTCATGTTTATTGTTGTGTTACATTCTCCATTGCATTGGGTTGTGTCCTCTATTGCATTGCATCCTCTATTGCATTGCATTGCATTGCATTGCATTGCATTCTCCATTATTCCCATTGTTGCATGTACAGTGGTGTGTATCCATCACATTCCCTCACTATCACCCAGTTGCATTGTGTTATTACATTATTCACCCTAAACTGCTAACTCTCTTCCCTTTGGTGTCTAGGGAATCTTACAGCTCACACCTATTGTGGTCATAATTGTAGATTCCTCTCACACATGCCCACAGCACTTATCAACACAACACACATGTGATTGTGTTTTCACTATGCTGCATGCATATAAATAGCTACAGTGTTTCTGATACCCTCCCTCAGTCATTTCCATTATCAACTGAGCATCCTGCTATAGATTTCTAAAGAGATAGAGTCCTTACTATGTAGAGTTGGAGCTAAGCTCACAGCTGTAGTAAAACTACACTCTAATAGTAAGTAAGATAAGAGAAAAAAGAAAAAGAAAACCATTATGAGGTGCCAAAGCAAGTGCCTTGTAACAAAGACAAGCATATAGAGAGATAGAGAGACACATGACAAATGTGTGACAAAAGGCACAGCAGAAGAGAAACTAAGAGGCAGGTACTGTCAAAGTTGAGTAGAGAGTAGGTGAGAGCCTCACCTCAGCAACAGATAAAAGTGCTGAGGCCTTGGGCAAGAGGAGGAAGAAGATATAGTAGGACAACTGTAGAGTTAGAGAGGAGTCCTAACTACAAGAACAAAAGAGACCCTAGAAAGGGAACAATGGGGTCAGGTAAATGAACCCAATAGAAGAGACATAAGACAATATGAATTCATAGATATGTGAAAGGGTGGAAGCTGTGTAGAACTGAAGATGTGAGCAAGCATGCAACAAAAGAGCAATAAAAGAGCTATTAGAAGATAATATCCATATGCACAGCATCCTGTGAGGTAAATAGCCAAGAAAAACCAACATTCCTCACACTTATCATGTACCTTCCATGCCCCATATCATTCAGCTCCCAACATCATGGACTTCTGTTGGAGTCTCATGCTACTGCTCATGCTATCAGCTGCCTTGCCAGCTGCACTCTATGTTTTGTGGTCTCACATGCTGTTGAAACAAATGGTCAAACACACACAAAAGATGGCACACTTGTCCTAGGGGGGGGATAAAAGGTAGGGCAATCACATAGAGGCATACAAAACAAAGTAACTAACTTTTATATACCTAGACCCTGTTGAAAGTGCGATGAACGGCATGACAGTCTCTAAGGCCTAGCACTCCACTCAAGGAGGACAAAAGGGGTTCGGAGGGTATAGTGCACAGCCCAATTTGATAAATTTGAATTGAAATTACCAAATTTGGCCAAACTAACGGCAGCGGGTTTTGCCGTGCATGTAATGCCTTCAAGTTACCGTGTCCTGACACCATTCAGGTCTTTCCAAGACCACCTCGTCACTCCTTTTCCCTTATACATCCCCCTCATGGCTACGACGAACGCGACAATTTCTGCGGCTGTTGAAATCCATGCCCCTCGAACTAGGAAACGCCAGCTGACACTGCATACCACAAGACCACGGTTGGCATGCCAGCCTTTACTTCAGACCGAGGCCCTCGACCTAGCCTTGACTTTGTCTACTGCTACTTTGGCATCCTTGCGTATCGCGGTGTTGTCCTGTCTCGCTGACCTTGAAACCAGTCTGTCTCAAATCGAATCTCCCTTATGCGAGCATGGCCTCGCCGAGACCTTGAAGACTAAAGGGGGACACACCGTGGAGGAGGCGAGAGCGTGGGCGAAAGATGGCCTTACGATGCTGAAGCAAATCCGGACCGAAGTCAGCTCACACTTGCCAGAGCTTAACATTCATCCCGCTGTGGTCGAGAACTATCTGTCTTCCCACCTCCACGGGCTCCCAGAGGCACTTGGTCTCAAGGATGTCGCATCTCACCTCGTCTTGATGATATTCGCTCCCGGCTGACCGATATGGAATTATACCATCCCTTGCACTATATCCCTACACTCTCTAAACACTTGCAATGTCTCCACTCGCATCTCTCGTCCACCCATATATGTTTCAGTACTGTTTCCGGATCATCTAGACCCAGCTCTAAGCTTTCGGAATTGCTAGAACGGCTGGTATCCTCGGATTTTATTCCTGATGCGTTGCTCTCGTCAATCACTGAGAGGGTTGAGGATGATCTTGGGAGAGCTGAGAGGGAACTTACTTTGGCCATCAAACGATCCTCGCATGGTGCTCAGCTTATCCAATATGTCGACCTTCCCGAAGACTGGCGTAACAATCCTTTCGTTACTCATGGTTATCGGTAAGATTTTTAATTGTCATCTATCTCGTTCGGTTTCGCCTCAGCGCTATTACTTTAAGGTTTATTCCTCTCAATAAATGGCCTCTTATCATAGCATCAGTTTTCGCAGTCCACAACGAAACACGTGAGTAGTTACTTTGCTTCTCATGGTCAACCCTTCTCATCGGCTCATTGTTAGTCAACATTCATACCCATCTGATTCCTCTTGTATTATGGACGGTCAACCTGATACCCTCACTACGCGCTTCATCATTCTCGACTGATGCACCTCTTCACGCATTTACGGCACTTGCGATGTTCTGTCTTCTCACTAGTGTTTTATGGCATGTAATGGCTGGGTGTGCGCATAGGGGAGGTATGGTTCTTTGTGCCCAAATAGATTATGTTGGCATCGGATGGTACGTCCTGCTACAACAAAGAAAATTCGATTTCTATGTCTCTTTTCTAATTGTTCAACTGTTCGTAGGTTAATCAGCGGGAGTATTGGGTCCATCGTATATTATGGTTTTCAATGCAATCCAAATTTACGTCTCGCATTCCTTGGTTTGTCCTTCGTTTCAGGTTTGGCGGGTAGTGTGCTTCCGTTCTGCGAGTGGTTCAATAAGATAGAATACAGGGTAGGACATTCTTCTCATACATGAGTATCACTTTTTGACTGGTCATACCCCTCCACATTGGGTAGAACTGGCGCATCGCTTTTTTCCTTAGTCTTTCGTTCTCAGTATTAGCGCCCCTCGCCTACCTCTCCATCTTGCATTCCACAGCAGAGATGCTGGCTTACGTCCGTGAGTGGATCTTCGTCCGACGGCCCTGAAAACACAACTGAAGAAGCCACAGAACCCCTCTTTTCGGGTATCGCATCCTACATAACAGGTCTCATTTGCTATGCTACCCACTTCCCTGAGCGTGCCGTGCCTCGACGCTGGGCACCTCTCGTTTCCTGGATTGGCGGTGGTTCACATGCTATCTGGCATGCATGTATCGTACTTGCCATCTGCCTACACCGCTCAGGACTGAGTATGATGAAGCATGGTATTGGTGGTAGTTCATGTTCAGCAGTATTGTGACACCTGTTTTTCCGGTCTACATATAGTACAACAATTGCTTTTCCATCGGATCTCGTTGCACCTCATTGCTACATAGAATGTTACAACGCATTTTTTCAAACCATTCGTTGGCTCGTTTGTTCATAACATCATCCACTCGGATTTGGGACTAACTTACCGGCACTAGAAGTCTTGCTTGAATAGTTGCACACACCTGATTTTATCACGCATTGCTGCTGTGTAGCATTTGGAGACATACCTCATTTATATCACTAATCGATTCATTTGTTTATGACGATGATTTTCATATTTCTGATTTCTGCAGGATGAGGTTAAGAGGGGAGTAAAAGGTTAGTGACTAGACCCATACAGGTAATGAGGCGTCGAGCCAGTGAGGAAATGGTCGTTACAATCTACAATAGATACTGTGTCAAAGCAAGCGAAAGGTCCAGTAGCACGCGGAGGTATGAGCAGAAAACAAGTTCCAATCGATCCAACCCGTTTTGCCTCCGACGCCAAAAGCTACATAAGTTTCGCTTCACGCTTCGCCTGGGCGACCTGTGTGAGTCGATGACTCCGCAACGTCACTTGTGAACCTTGCGCAGACTTTTTTGCCCCGGCCGCCGGAGCGGCGGGTGCGATGTTGGCTTGCGATAGTGAGACACGGGTCTCATCAGAGGAGAAGCCTGGAATGCGAATGTTGTGGTTGCGCTCTGTGGAAGAAAAGGATCAAAGATCGTGAGGCAAGGTATTCTCCAGGTGGAAGACGGAAAGGAATGATGGATGCCAGACGACAGCAGTACAAGAATAGCACGATGAAAGACATCGTACCGAGATGGAGCTGCAGGTCCCGGACTTCCAGTGTATCTGCTCCACGGTGCTTCGCAAGACGACAGCCGAAGTTGGTGACAGAGTCTATAAACTCGTCTGCAATGTCCAACAAAAGCTGCAACCTTTAATCAGCCGAGCTGTTGTCATCCGCTAGAATCGATGTGAACACACATCTTCTACCTCTGGCTCAATCTTAACATTTGGATCTATGCTCAGCACCAGATCCTGGATCGTGCGCCGCATGCTCTGATCCCCAGGTGTTGACTTCCTCCTCGAATGGGTGTCGTCCGGCGTGAACATCTCTTCAACTCCTGGTTTTAGCTGCGCCGGGGTGCCTATCGAAACGGCAAAATTAAGTGGTACAACGTGAATCGCATGGGACCAAAGACACGGACCTGCCATCCTTCCGGCAGCGGCACCACCAGTGAGCGTCGGCCGCCCTTGATGGGCCGTCTGCCATATGACAGGCCCCGGATTGACCGTATTAAGGGTCTGGCTGATAGGATATGCCTCCAGTGCATTGGTGGACGTGCCAAGAATGGGTGTGGGTGAACTGCCCTTGAAGGCGGCATGCGGAGCCGCGAGCGCCGCAACTGGAGGCTGTAAATGCAATGGTGCAAGTTAAGCGATTTTACTGCGACGAGAAGGGCGGATCGTTTACTTTTGAAGGTCCTGCCTGGGGTTGTGCCGGTTGTGCCACTGGCGTGGAAGTCCCGGTAGCGGTAGCAGCAGCAGTGCTGGCTTTGTGCTTGTCCGCATAGTCCTTGAGCTGCACAAAGACATGTATCTAACGGTCGTGCATGCAACACAGATACGAAGATAAAGCACCTGCATTATTTGCTGCTGATTTAGCTTGCCCTGTTTGGCCAGCTCCCCAAGTTGGGGCATGTTCTGGATGAGCAACTGCGCGATGCGGTCCCCAGGTAGTGGATCCCCTGTCGGGGTCTTGAAGGCATTTCCGAGGGCTGTGATTATATTGGCAGCTTGATTTGGGGCGGAACCGTTGGAGGCCATTGCGAAGCAGAAAGTGAAAGTGGCTGGTGTCAGTGGTGAACGATGTCTAATGAACTCATGACACGTGCTCTCGGGATGACCGACCGCCTGGCTACAGCATGGCCACTTGGGCCGTAGGGTGTCGTTTCCTAATGTCCCACTAGCATCTACATCTACAGTAATGCCACGGTACTACTGTATTAACTCGGGCCGAAAGGACTCGAAAACTAGTAGTTGACATGGCCGCCAGCTGGCAAGTGATGAAATATGAATTATCCATTATCTTCTGGTTAGTCAACAACGGAGACAGAGATGGAAAGCAAGGCTCGGCAGTGGGTGACCCAAACGGGTTATAACGGACTATGGCCCCGGAATATCACTTACTTGGCCATCAAATATTGGTGGCTTACGACGCTCACATCTCTCTTCACTTTTCTCCCCATGTCCTCCTTCTCGCCATCCGCCTCTTGTTCCAGGTCCCCTTCCCCAACAAATCCTGCTACCCCAGATTCCTCTGACAGCCTTGAGACAGTTGCCATTGACAATTTTGGTCTCTCCAGCTGGTATCAGACTCTTATCCACAGCAAGCTGTTGGGGACGAACACTGTATGGCCAGATGGTCAACAACAGCTCAGCGACATGACACAGGAGGATGAGGGAAACATACTATCGCTGGATGAACTGATACAAGACTTCGCATATGCTGAGTACGTGCCTCAAGCTTATCATCTTTCTTACTCATCCTTCACACATTTTACGATATAGCTCCTCTTCGAGCATCGAAACACCTGATATCGCTGTCCTAGAGCATTCATGCGACCTTCCTTCGAAGCCTTCAGTCGCAACTTCAGAAGAGCAGTCGCTGCAACACGAGTCGCCTATCATGGTTCCTCCCAGCTATCCTGTGCTACCAACAAAGCCAATACCCCCGCCTACATCCCAACCCCGTGTCCGAAACTTAGCAGCAACATCACAAGCAGTCGTTTTTCCTGCGAAAGAGGCCTGTTCAAAGTCTGTTCCCTCACCTTGATGCGCGGGATAGTATCTGACGCAAGCCCTTCAGTCTTTCTATCAGGACTCCCGGCATACCCGAAAGTGGGACTAAATCGCGCGTTGAAACCCAAGTCAGGGTTACTGTTGATCTCGCATATTCTAGCTCTTCGGGCGCCAAGCAGTCCCCGTATGATCGTGTTGGAACATGGAAATGGCTAAAGCTACCGAAGGGCACCGCGACAAAGAGGCGCACTCGCAAGGAGGGAAAAATAGGTGGGTCCACCTCTCCAATTGCACGATCATCCATTCAATGCTGCCCTAGTCCCCGCTATTGAGGACATTCTTCACTTGACTGTGGAAGTCACATGCGTTTCTCCTCCTCATATGCGCGTTGTTTGCTGCTCCAGCTGCCAGACTCGCGAGGTACGTCCGTTCGATACATGGAGTTTGTTCGTATCTAACATGTATCTGGTAGGCCAAACGCGTCGCGCGCAAGCTGGCCGCGCGTGTACGCCCTCAGCGCGCGGATTCTGACGTGTCAGACAATGGAGCCATGTCAAACGCCAAAGCCGAATTCAACATCGTCCAGTTCAACTGCTCTGACGTTCTTGATTTTTCTGCAGGGTCTGTGATCCTCCCCTTGCGAATTACCTGTTACTGTAGGCATCATCGCGAGAAGGTCGGTTTCAATGTCCACTTCAAGATGCTCGATCACATGGGACGTGTCGTTGGTACTGGGACGACTCCTCCGATTATGATTACGGATGACCACAAATCTACGACTCCCAACGGGAATAAGCATGTTCTGGCTAATGGCGTGAGTTCTGGACCGGAAGTTGATTGGTCTCAGTTGAATTCCAAGAATGAGGCACCTGAGAATGGCAAATCCAAGCGCAAGTATGCCAGCACTATGGATATACCTGAACAGAGCAAGAAGCGTGCAAAGGCAGCTCCAGGTTCTCAATGCAGTTCTGTAAAGGCTTCCTGGGCGGGTGGCTCAGGACACTTGTACTCTCCTTCAGCCTTTACCCCTGGGTCTCCAGCCAGGGCAGCCACACCTTCTCGATTCCTCAACTCTGGTCGTCCCAGTCAATTCAGCAATACTACGCCACCAACCCCTCGGTTACCCGACGGTTCTGAGGCACAATTTGCTGATTCTTCCTTACCTTCTCCCTCGTCCAGTCATCTAGGGGACCATGACTCTGGACATCTCGAGACGCCTGTAATTGCAATGGCGACGCTCAATGTGCCAGGACCTGATACCAATTCTGTCGTCATACAACAGCGGCCGGATTCGCCTCTGGCTTTCCTTCCTACTGCTCCACCCTCCCCAGTGAATATTCCCTTACTACAGTCCCCGATGTCTCAACATTCCGTCCCACCCTTGCCGTTCATATTCTTCCATTCGGATCCTCCACCTCCCATCTCATCGTTACCCAAGCCGAAAATAAGTCGATTGATACCTGCCTCAGGCCCGACCTCTGGTGGCATCGAGGTCACGATTCTGGGCTCGAATTTTCATCCAACTCTCCAACTTGATTGCTTGTTTGGTGACGTGTTAGCTAGCTCAACTCAGCGATGGAGTGAAAACACACTCGTCTGCATCCTACCTCCCAGAATTAGTCCTGGAGTCGTTGCCGTCTGGTTCAACTGCATACAGAAAGATGAAGACGGCACACCACCTTGTCTTTTCACGTACACGGATGAATCCGATAGGACTTTGTGAGTATACCCGCTCATGACTTCTGATTGTATGCTGACAGATGACCAAAGGATGGAACTTGCTCTTCAAGTTGTTGGTCTGAAGATGACCGGCAAATTAGAGGATGCAAAAAGCGTTGCGATGCGTATTGTCGGGCCTGCCGGTGACGATTCACAGGGAGCTGGCACGAGTAACACTATACAACTGGCGCCAAACACCATATCTCTGGATCTGCACCCTCTCCTCCATCGAGCAGGTTTAGGAGGCGACTTGGAGAAGATGGTTATGAACTTACTCTCCCTGCTCGACATCCACACAGAGTCCCAGTCGTCTGTATCCCTGGCGGCTGCAATGTCTCATCACACTAGCAACAGACAAACTCTTCTTCATATCGCCGCTTTCCTCAAGTATCCAAAGCTTGTTAGCTTTTTGGTTCGACATCGGGCAGACCTGGACGCTCGGGATCGCAACGGATACACACCCCTTCATTTTGCTGGGGTCGTGGGCTCTGCAAGCTGCGCGAGGATTCTCATTGATGCTGGAGCGGACGTGGAGATTGTCGAGGCATGTGGTAAAACTGCCCAAGAACTCGCTACGTTCGACTTCGACGATGACATTCGGCAGGATGCTTGGAGTGCAGAAGAGGAGTCCAGGTGGGGTGACGGAGAGGAAGAGTCCGAGGACGAGCCAGTTTTCCGCGATCACTATATGCGCCAAGCCAGCAAATCAATTCGGCGAGGCATTGAGACACCAGCATCTGTGTCCTCAGAAGACGAAAAGGTTGACGGTGAGAAGCCGCGGAGCGGTGCTTCCAAATCCCAAGAGGGACCTACACCGGTCGTGGATGAGAAACAAGCAGCCTCGTTCATCTCATTCATGGACACCATCCAGCGCACCCTTGCTCGTGTACAACCTGTACAAGGCATGATCCCGACCATACCGCACCTCCCCCTCCCTAACTTGCCAAACCTGCCCGGGATGCCTGCCGTTCCATGGGGTGCATTGCCACAGATTCCCATGGTGTTCCCCGTGTACGTCCCCTGGCCTGCCTTCCTCGGCGAGAAGCGGGGAGAACAGCTTGAGGAGCCCCGCGAGGGCATGGAGCGTGCACAGCTGCGCGGCGCGATCCGCACGCTCTGGACCCCGCAGGAGTGGCGCGCGTTCTGGGAGAAGTGGGTCGCACACAGTGCACAGCCGGCGCAAGTAACTCAGGAAGACGAGCCGCCCCCGATGTACACGCCGCGAGCGGAGATCGGGCCGCAGCCGGAGCCAGGGGAGGCAAAGGAGCCGGGGAGTAAAGCCGCTATCGGTGATGGCCTATCGACGCCTGCACCAGAGAGGCACGGTGCACGGCGTGTAGGGTATGACACGAGCCCGGTGCCCGACCAGGAGGTGAAGGCATATGCATATAGACCAGCGAAGAAGCAGACACGGAAAATGCAGAAGAAGGGTGCGTTTCATCTGGTAGTCTGTAACTTCGGGCTAGCCGCTGATGAGGTTGACAGAGGATCGCATGCTGATCCTGTTCTGGATCCCTATTCTATTAAGTGAGTCTATCGCACCTATCGAGTGTTGACCGAACGGACGCTGACCATGCTGCTATTCTGTTTCGCCAGTTGGACTTGCGTGGGCGGTTTTTCACGGTGTTCGCCTCGTTTTCCAATCTCTCAGGGCCATGACCCCGTTAAAGGCCATCTTGCGTGTTTAATCGGCGCCGTTCGAGCGCAGTCTCTGTCTAGTCACGGTCTTCGAAGCTTTCTCTCTCGCTTTCTCATGCGCTGTACCCCGTAGAATAGCTTCCGGCTGGCTCGGAAACATTTCCGTATCATATGTTCGCCTATGCTCGTGCACGCTCCTTGACATTGTCACCAGTACGTTACACCGGGTTTCCCTTATTTGGGTCTGCCGAACGTTCATAGCCTTAGAAATAGACGTTGCGACCATCAAAATGATCCCAGGCAAGTAATGTATGAATTTACGCATAAGCTTAGGTGCTACTGGTGTGACAATCTGTCCGATTTGCGTCCGTCCGGGTATAGTACAAAGGTCAAAACGGAGTCCTACCTGGTGATAATGCCTTGCACAGCCCACAAGGAGTCGAGCGTCTCGAGCTACACGTCAAAGAACTGACTGAGCGCATGGACGGCTGTTGAAGGAGTACTAGCTCACCAGTCTACTGAAGCCCGGCTCACGAACCACTTCGGACACGATGCCCTCGAGCTCAGCACGTGTCAGGTCGTACAGAGTGGGTGTCTCGCGCAAGGACGCGAGGAAGGCGGCGTAGGTGGATTCAGATGGGCGTGTAGCGCCGTCGTTGCTACCGTCGGGCGGGTCACTGTGGGATTGGGACGACGGTGCGGGTGCGGGTGCGGGTGCGTGTGCGTGTGCGTGTGCAAGGGGTGGGGGCGGGGGCGGGGGCGGGGGCATGCGTGTGCTGTCGGCGAGCGAGGACGGCGGGGAGGACATTGGGAGGGACGAGGACCCGCTTCCGCTGCTTCTGGGGAGAGACGCGGAGTCGGAGAGTCTGGGGGCGTGGTCCTTGGCATTGGCGGAGGGAGGGGGGGCTAGAGAACCTAAGACGGGGTGTCTGGTAGTTGCGGCGCCGGTGTCCGAGATGGCGGACGAGGGCGTGGAGGAGCTGTAGACGCCCGGATCGGAGTGGGGCAGTGTGGTGGAGCTGAAGGCAGCTAGAGAGGACCCGGAGCCTGAAGATCGTGCGGCGTTGGAGTGAACCGAAGGTGTAAGGTTTTGAGGGGCTCGTGGCAGAGCGGTGGTTTGGCGCAGAGCTGTATGCGCAGGAGTATACGACGGTGGGGGAGGGATGGTGGAGGAATGGCGCATCTGTGACACAGGACGTATGCTGGCAGTTCGCGGAGGCGGCACGGGAATAGTCACGGTGTTCTCCCTGCATGGACAGACAGGGCGGATGGCGTCGATAAATTGAGCAGCGGAAACAGCAGTGCTGAAGTTGATCTGGAAACGGCGGTACAGCTGGCAGCATGATGATAAGAATTAATTTACAGACATATATAAAACAACAATGGGCACCGAGGATGAGTTTGGGGGGACGACGCGAGGATGTTGGTAGCGGATGCCGACGACACAGTCGCGGTAAATAGCCTTCAGCGGCAAGCCTTGTGCGCCTGCATTTGGCGCGTAGGGAAGCTCAGGAGAGAATGTCAGAAGATCCAGGTCCTCCTAGAGTCACATATGAAGGTGTATCATGCGCATATATGAAGAGATAGTGTATTACGGTGAACTCACAAACACGACTTCTCTTTGATCAACATCCATGGCGTCTGGCCCGGAGCTCATGTACCAAAGTATCCTAAGCCTAACAGACTCAAGGACACCATGAGTAGACTTTTTAATGTCAAGCACAAGCTTGATCACAGGGTTA
>QLPN01007362.1:0-21026 GCA_003314395.1 Albatrellus ellisii
GACTGGGTCCATGGGGGTTTGACCTGCAGAGATGATAAGTCCTAAATACTGAACTTGCTCCTTTTCAAACTCACATTTCTCTGGTTTAAGATAAAGAGAGTGATCAGTGAGTTGTTGTAGAACAAGTTGGGTCAGTCTTCAATGTTCCTCTATTGTGGCTGTGGCAATCAGAATGTTGTCCATATAGATAAAAACTTTTCCTGTGTCAAGAAGATCACAGAAGACAAAATCCATCATCATTAGAAAGGTTGCTGGGGAATTCATAAGCCCGAAGAACATGACAAGGGGTTCAAACATTCCCCTATTTGTTTTGAAGGCCACCTTCCATTTGTCTCCTTCTTTGATTTGAATATTGTTATAACCCCACCTAACATCAAATTTGGTGAAATATTTAGCATGTTTTAGTTTATCAACAATATCAGAAATCAAGGGGAGAGGATATTGATTCTTGATAGTAAGACTATTCAATTGTCAATAGTCTTGTACAGGTTGTAGTTTACCATCCTTCTTTTTGATAAAGAATAATGGCGAAGTGAAAGGAGATTTTGAATCTCTGATATATCCTTGGGAGGTCATGTCTTTGATGAATTCATCAAGTGCAATCTGTTTAGAGGGATTCAAAGGATAAATTTTGCAATTGTTTTCAGGAATAGCATCTGGTTTGAGATCAATGGCATGATCCCAATCATGTAGAGGGGGAAGAGAATGAGATGCTTCTTCTGAAAATACCTTTCAAAATTCTTTGTAATGGTCAGGTATTACTATTATCTTGGGAGTGGTGGCCATGGCCAGTTCAGTAGCTTGAGTTGTCCTTCACACTCATTCATCATCAGGCATTCCCATAAATACTTTGTCTCCTTCAAGGGGTAATCCCGCATTGAGTTTGATTTTCCTGATTGATGAGGGGCATCTGGACCTGGCACAATGAGAAGCTGGTTGACAACATATGAAAGAAACTTTTGACATAACCCAGTTGATTTTGGGGTTATGAACTTTGAGCCATGGATATCCTAGAATGATATTGTTGGGTCCTAAGTCAATAATAAAGAATTCTACCTTTTCTTCATGATTTTGGACCTTCATTTTGAGGATAGCTTCATGTGTGGCTCATCTGAGTTTGTTTTCAGTATTGTCTGTGTTTTGGACTATGCAGGGGTGTGGAAGGGGAATGGTAGGAATGTGGAGTTTAGTGATGGGATGATGATTGATGAAATTATTTGTGGCTCCACTATTGATTA
Source organism: Albatrellus ellisii (assembly GCA_003314395.1). Taxonomy (NCBI): domain Eukaryota; kingdom Fungi; phylum Basidiomycota; class Agaricomycetes; order Russulales; family Albatrellaceae; genus Albatrellus; species Albatrellus ellisii. Next base: position 1,239 of record QLPN01007362.1, read on the forward strand.
GAGCCTTCTGTGATTCCAGTCTATGACTTCCATGATGATTGCTTAGTTGAACATCAAGATAGAGTGCATTGGATGGTTTTACAGCTTGAAGCAAGTCATTGTGGTACAACATATTTGTTTGAAGACATGTATAATTCTTTGAACCTCCTAAGAATCCTCTGACATTTCTGATAAGGTGACTCTTCCCTCCATGGGTAATGCTCTGATGGTCTCATAAACCCTTCTAACCACCACCTCATCATAAGTTGGAGGTACTATTTGTTCTTCTCTGTCTTCATCCACTACTTCAGAGATGCAAGCACATGTATGGTTGATGACATGAGGAGGTGCATATGAGATGTTAGAGTTGGGGGTAGGTGGGGAAAGAGTGGAAGAGGATGGTTCTTCTTCCACTACAGGAATGTGTGGGGTCTGTGAGGCACACACTAGGCAGTGAGGTCACAACTGTTGAAAGGAAGAGGAAGGGGTGAGGGATGAGACAATACACTTAAGATGAGTCATGCTGTAGTAGCGGATATCTCAGATGTATAAAGCTGGAGAGCTATCTACTACAAGTGAGTCCTTATATACTACAGGGATTGGCACACAGACCATGTGCTGTCACTGTAGGCCAGGCATATGTAAGTAAGATGCACAGCATTGCACTGCATCAGTAAGCATCTGTGGGAAACATAGTCATATCTGTACAGTAAGCAGCCCAATGACTAAATAGGTATGAGTCATAGATAATTGTGATAAGATCTACTGATGATCTGATAAATGAGATAAGATATCTTATGTAGGTCTTGAGCAATAAGGATGAAAGAAATTGTAAAATGAAGAGAAAAATAAGTATGTTCTGACAAATACCCCCTCTCTTAGGGCAAGATGACTTGACAAGCAGTAGAAACTCCAGTAGAACCAAAACCTTTGTCTCCCCATTGTGTGTCCTCCAAAGAAGTGACTTCTTTAATGTCAGCAGGAGATATGTGCTTAAGTATCAACTGAGTGACTCAATCTTTGATATTGACTGTAAAGTCTTTATCACTGAGATTTACCAGTAGAATCTTTACTGGTCCATGATAATCTGAGTCAATAACTCCTGCTCCAGTATGAACGGAATTTTTGACAGCCAAACCACTGCAAGGAGCAATATGTCCATAGCAGTTGTCTGGTATAGCCATGGAGATTTGAGTATCAACAAGTTTCTGACCATGTGCAGGAATAATAGTTTCTTCTGCACTGTAAAGATCCAATCCAGCAGCATGCTCTGATCCTCAAGTGGGTAGTGTGGCTGAGTCTGATAGTTGTTTGATTGGAATGGTACAATACTGAATAGATCTGATAGCTGCAGGATGTTCGATATGGAAGTTTTTGACCAGCTTTGGTGCATCTTTGATCATGATATTAGCTGGTTCCCAGGAATTTTTGTATTCTTCCATTTGATAAGGTATTGAACTTTTCCACAATGTTTTCTGCTATCTAAGATCTTTTTGATTTCATATTGTTCAACATTGTCCTTGATGATTGGAGGCAGAGGAGGTTTTATAATTCACTCTGGAATATCATTTAGAGTATAAGGCAATAACTTGATGACATGAAAAATGTTGAATTGGGCAGCACAGCTAGGGAAGCAAAACACCATGACATAAATGAAGTAGGCATCAAGCCCAAGACAGATTGAGATTGAAAGAAGGGCTAAAGCCCATCAGAACAGAGGGTAGAGGATACATAGAAGAGAGAGAGAGCTCAGCACATTCAGAAGTGCTCAGGTGAGACAAAGACAAGGTAAAGAAGATATAGTAAGAGCAGGATAGAGTTTAAGAGGAGCTCAAATCATAAATAGAAAAGAAATACCAATAAGATGAGATGGAGATAAGTATACTTAATAAGTAAACAGTGTGATCAGCATCATAAGGTGCTGAAAAACCAACAAAAAACTGGGTGGATCTTCATAGATTTGGGAAGTGCTAATTCATAGGCATTATTGGAAAGCACTTTGGTGATGGAATAAGGCCCAAGTCTTTTGTGATCCAGTTTTTGAGTAGGTTGTCCAGTCTGTATCTTAAATGCATCTAACCAGACTTTATCTCCAACTTGATATTTAGGTGTTTTTCCCCTGTGCACATCATAATATTTCTTCATATCATCAGCTGCTTTCCTAATCACTGATTCTGCATCTTCTCTCATCCTCTTCAACCCTTCAACAAAATTTTCTACTGAATTGATAGCAGACATCTTGCCTTGTTCAAATCCCATATGGGGATTTTGTCCAGAGTTCAACATAAATGGAGAGTATTTGGTTGAGGCATTAACTCTGTTATTGTAACAGAATTCTGCCATGGGTAACCAGTTCATCCAGTCTGATTGTTGATGGTCTACAAAAATTCTGAGATATTGTTCTATCTCTTGATTGATTCTTTCTGTTTGACCATCTGTTTGTGGATGGTAGGCTGTAGATAATGCTGTTTTTATCCCAAGCAACTGATTTAACTCTTTCATCATTTTGGAAGTGAATTGAGGACCATGACCTGATAAAATCTTTTCTGGTAGTCCATGATGTTTCCAAATATTGTCTCTGAACAATCTTGCTACTCCTTTTGCTGTCACATCCAATGTTGTTGCCATGGTGTGTATCATTTTTGAAAAGTGATCAATGACCACTAGAATTGAATCATATCCTTGACTATCAGGTAGTTGTGTGATTAAGTCTGTGGATGTGATTTGCCAAGGATTTGATGGTATTTTGTTTGGTGTGAGTTCTCCTTGGGGTTTTTGTGTGATCATCTTTGTTCTTTGGCATATGTCACAACTTTTGACATATTTCCCAACATATGTGGCCATTTCTTTCCACCAAAATGTTCTTGACACTATCTCCAGTGTCCTCCAGTGTCCTAGATGTCCTGCAATTTGTCAGGCCGGTATTATTTTATCCATTTTTCTCTTCATTTTCCTATATCTTCTTATGTCTCCATCATCATAGATCTTATAATCACTCTTGATCTATCAAAGTGATTCCCATGGTCATACATTTCATTTCTTTGTCTTTATTGGCTGATGATGTGTATGTTGTCCAATCTCCAATCAGCCCATTCTATATTTAGTTATGACTCATTTTTCCCATACTTACTGTGCATGCTCACCAATCCTTCTCACACCTGCTGCGAAGCATCACCAATCACTCCCACAGTTACTGCAGAGCCTCAGTCAGCACTTATGCATCCCCTCTATTATTAGGTATGATGTCATTACTTTACTTTCTCATTCTCCAGCCCTATACTGTACTGCATGGTTTTTGTCTTTGTACATGAGCAATCCTTTTCTGTTTTGTCCCCAACCAGCTATAGTGGCTGTTTTTGCTTCATCTGCTGATAGCTCCACCCACATCTTGACATCTCTGTCCTTCTCTTGTTCATCTGCAATCTTTTGAAGGAGTGGAATGTTGTTTGCCATAACTGCTATGATGTGTTTGTCTGTAATCTTGGATGCACAAGCACTATCAACAAGATTATTTGATTTGAAAAATTCTGGTTTTAGCAGTTTGATATTCTCATTGTCATGTTCCACCCCCTCTTTATGATCCACTTGTCTCAAGAAGAGATCTGGTTTGGCTGAACTCTTTCCCAGTCTGTGGGAGAGGTGAAAGTCGAACCTAGAAAGAAATAGAGACCATCAGGCCTGGCAACAGTTCAATTTCTGGGCACTCATAAAGTGCTCTAGGTTTTTGTGATCCATGAGGATCTTGACTGGACTATCTGTTCCTTCTAGATAGTGTCGCCATTGCTTTAGTGTGCATATGACAGCTAACATCTCTTTGTTGTAGATGTCATAGTTTCTTTCTGCTGGTGTTAACCCTTTGCTGATATATGCCACAGGATGCCACTTCTCATCATCTCTCATCTGTGATAACACTGCTCCTGTAGCATATCCTGAACTGTCTGCTTCAACAAGGTATGGGCAATGGGGTTCAGGAAAGACTAAGACAGATTTTGAACATAACACTGTCTTTAAATTTTGAAAAGAGTCTTTTTGTTCCTGGTCCTAATGCCACTTGCTGTCTTTTTGTAGAAGAGTATTCAGAGGTTTTGCTATGTCAGAGAAACCTCTAATAAAGTGGTGATAGAAATTGGTGAAACCCAAAAAGGAGCAGACTTCTGTAATAGAGGTTGGCATAGGCCATTCAGCTGTCCCTTGAACTTTGACAGGATCCATCATAATTTTGTCAAAGGATATTTTGAAGCTGAGATAATCTATTTCCATCTGTTCAAAATCGCATTTTTCAGGTTTTAGATAAAGTTTGTTGTCACATAGAATTTTGAGGACTTCTTCGACTATGAGATGGTGTTCCTCCAATGTCACAGTGAAAATGAGGATATTGTCCATATAGACTACCACTTTACCCCTTGCGATGAGTTCTCTAAAGAGATGATTCATCATGGTTTGGAATGTGGTGGGGCTGTTGGTGAGTCCAAAGAACATGACAAGAGGTTCATATAATCCTTTGTTTGTGATGAAGGCAGCCTTCCATTTGTCTCCTTCTTTGATACGAACATTGTTATATCCCCATCTGATATTGAGTTTGGTGAAGTATTTCATGCCCTTGAGTTTGTCTATGAATTCTGAGATGAGGGGTAGTGGATATGAGTTTTTGACAGTGATCTCATTCAGGTGACAATAATCTTGAATTGGACATAATTCTCCTGATTTCTTTTTGATAAAGAAGAATGCAGAATCCATAGGTGATTTGAATGTTTGTATATGTCCAGATTTCAAGTTTTCTTTGATAAATTTCTCCAACTCCTGTTGTTCAACAAATGATAGGTTATACACCTTCCCCATATGCATCTTTGCATTGGGTTTCAATTCAATAGCATGATCCCATATGTGCTTAGGAGGCAGTTCATCAAAAGATTCTTTTGTGAAGACTGATTTGAACCCATGATACACTTTGGAAACAATATCTTCAAAAGATTTTTTTATCTTCTTTTCTGCTTCTATTGCAAGGTCTTGAGATATGTTTTGAATTGCAGCATCCTTCTCATCATCTTCATCATCAACTTCTACTGTTTTTGGTATTTCTTGTTTCATTTTCTCTAGTTTCTTCTTTTTCCATTCCTTTCTTTCTTCCACTACTCATAGATGGCATCTCCATGGACATCTGGTAAACGAGATATCTCCTGTATTCCAGTCTATTCCTGGATTGTGAATTTTAAGCCAAGTCTCTCCAAGTATCAGATTGACTTTTCCAAGCCCTGTGACACAGAACATTGTTCTTTCTGTATGGTTTTGGACCTTGACTATTAAATCCACTGTTTCTTTGATGGATCCTTGCTCATTTTTTGTTCCATCCACATTATAGACTGGTATGGTGATAGGGAGTTGTTTGGTATTTAGATGATTTGTTTTCACAAATTCTTTGTCTATATAGCACATGGTAGCTCCTGAATCCAAGAGTGCTTCAATTGTTACAACTTGTCCACTCTCTGGTACCTTGATTTCAACCTTGACCATGGGTAGATCCATCTTGATTCCCATGATTTCATGCTTTTCTTTTTCTTGGGAGGGCATACTCTCAGATGTCTTCTTCTTCTCAGTCTTTTTCTCCAATGCAATGTTGTTAAATACTATTTTGTCAATAGGATCACATACATTTGCATGATCAACAGCACCATCATCTGGAGTGAGTACTGAGAACATATTTTTGGACAGTCCAGTGACATCTACTGGCTGTCCTTTGCAAAACCCAAATTCTTCCTCCTTTCTCCTTCATCAAGGATCAACTTTTCAAAATTGACTGTGGACATCTGTCTAATTTCCTCATGAATCTCCTTGATGTTCTTCCTCTGTGGGCAGACATTTGCCCTATGGCCCTCCTTTCTGCAATTGAAACAAATGATGGGTCTCCTTCTCTGTGCTGCATCGACATCCATCAGCACTGTTGCATTGCTTGCCATTTGTGTACTCATGTCAGGCTGAAGATTAGCTGGTTGCATATATTTGGAGGTCCACTGCATTGGTCCCTGAGACTGCATGAGTTGGCAATATTCTCACATATGCCTGTCCATTTGTTGTGCTATCTTCTGCCATTCTAGGTATGTGATGGGAAGTGGGTTAATGTTATTAATCTGTCCTAGCAGGTCACTATTTAACCCTCTTTTATAGCAGTCTATGAGCACATGCTCATCATAGAGTGTCTTGGCTGCCAATAAGAGAAAGTCTGTAGTGTATTCTTCTGCTGTCTTCCCTAGTTGTATGACTTTGTGTAGGGCTTGTTGTGCAGTGTGCTTCATCTGGGTCTCTGAACTGCTCTTGTAATTTTGTGTCAAATTCCACCCAATCTTGGAATGGCATGGGGTATAATGAATTGAAGGGTTTAGCTTCATGAAGTCATTGTTTTGTGACTTGTAAATTCTGCCATGCCTCTGCTGATCCTCCTATCATATAGGAAAGGGCATAAGTGATTCAATCACTGTCTGACCAGGTTTTATTTGCTGCAAATACTAGGAATAGCTCTTGGATAAATGAGTCAAGCTTGTCTTGCTTCCCTGAGTATGCTGTAGGTGCAGAAAATTTTACCTGGTGTTAGGCAAATATGTGGGCCTGTTGGACATTTTGTTGGCCAGAGGAATAGTTGGCTGGGCTACCATAGGCTGGGCTTGTTTTGTCATCATTGCCATTATTTCTCTCATATTTTTGGCTATGTCTGCCATTGTTGTTCCCAGGCTGATTATTGTGTCACCTTGTTCCTTCTGGATCTTTTGTTGTTGCTTCATCTGATCACTCATCATCTCCATCACTTCCTCTACATCCAGTAGTCTGAGCCTTCTGGTTTCATCTGCTTCTCTTCTTTCCCTTTCTTGTTCCACTGAGGAGTCTTTCATCATTGGAGTCAGTTCTCTCATTTCCCACAAGCTCGGCCCTGGTTGCATCATTGTTCATTTCTAAAAATGAACACTTGGGGGAGTGAATTTTGATATGGGCTGGGGCAGTTGAGGTAGTTTGGAAAGAAATGCCATGGGAATTCCTCAGGGTGGTCATTATGGTAGGGGTTGTGGAGTCAGAAAAATCAAATTGCCTGTTGTTGCCTGTAATTGTAGGTGTTGGTGTAGAAGTGGAGGAGAGCAATAGAAGTCACCTGACAAGTTGGTGGTGGAAGAGTGCTATATCTGGTGTAGGATTTGCCAGATCTAGTCCTCTTTTCTGAACATAGAATGCATGGAATGATGAAAATAAGATTGTGTGAAGTGAGAACTCACTATTCCTTTTTCAAGGGAATAGGCCTTTCAACACAAAATGGAGTGATGGAAGTATGAAGGTAATTACTAGTATGTATGTATTGCTAGTATTTATGAAAGAGATCTTGTTATGGTAAAAGGTTATAGTACTCCTGGTCTGAACGGTTGTCAAGAGGTTCTGCGATGCCCCACTAAGTGGTAGACACCCTAGCACTGCTCACTGAGGCAATATAAGGCCTGGTGCTGCAGCTGAACTATGAAGAACAAGGACCTAATTACAATACAATGCTCTCTTGAGCAAGGAGGGAGGGGAATGATGATTTGGAGAATTGGAAGGGATGATGTGAGGTCACTGAGGGGAGAGATTTATACAATTGTGAGGTGCATGCTAGGCAGTGAGGTCACAACTGTTGAAAGGAAGAGGAAGGGGTGAGGGATGAGATGATACACTTAAGATGAGTCATGCTGTAGTAGTGGATATCTCAGATGTATAAAGCTGGAGAGCTATCTACTACAAGTGAGTCCTTATATACTACAGGGATTGGCACACAGACCATGTGCTGTCACTGTAGGGCAGGCATATGTAAGTAAGATGTGCAGCATCTGTGAGAAGTATCAGTCAGCAAGACCTGAGTTTAATCCTTGCTCATAGTAATCCAGTTTGGTATGGTCATCAGGGATTGCTGCTTTGTGGACAAGTGAGAGAAAGGTTGAATTATATTCTTCTACCATCTGAGTTCCTTGTTGAAGCTGTTGGAGAGCCAGATAAGCTTGTCATACTTTATGTGGGTTTTCAACTTGTTTTAAGTGCTTTGATGAAGGCAGAGTAGGTTGGGAAGGTTGTGCCAGTGAGATGTTCAAGAGTATACCTGTCATTGAAGGCCTGAGCCATTCCTTTTGTCATAAAGGATAAAACAAACAAGATCTTTTGCACATCAGATGCATGTATTGCATCATATGCCAAAAGATACTTGGTGCAGGCTAGGAAGAAAGTTTGAAAGCTCTTTTTTCTTCCATTGAACTCAGTGGGTTTGTTGATCTTCAAAAATTGTGGTTTAGAAGCAACAGAGGTCATATTGACATCTTCAGCTTCTGGTTCCAAGTGGGGAAGTTCCAATGGTGCAGTGAAGGGGATGGGAAGAAGGGATACAGGGGCCATACTAGGGGTAGTCATAATGCCTCCCAGAAGTGGGATGTCAATTTGAGTGTTGTCTGATTCAAGAATGTATGCTTGTACACTGGCAACAGATATGTCAGGGTCTTCTGATCCAGAACTGTTGAGATAAGTGTTTGTCCCAGTTATCCTCCAGGTATGAAGGCCTAGATATTCCACAGGATGGCCATTGTAGACAACTTTGTTGTCTCTCTGAAGGTGGAAGCAAGGGGGCAAGGGGTTTGGGTATGGGGAGCCAGGGTTGGTTCATGTTGAAGTAGGGGAGCTTAACCTAATGTTAGGGTTTAGCATGCATGAGCAGCCAAACACCTATACATTCAGGTTACCAAATACTTCAAGACAAACATCAGGATAAAAGCTGTGATTGCAAGTACAAGAGACTGGAGCAAAATGGAAGAGGTTAAGCTACCCTTCCTCAATGTATAGTAAGTACTTTATATAGTATCTTGGTAGCTGCTGTGGATAAGAGTCATGAAACAGATAAAGTATAGTAAGGGGGGTTACAGCCCCTTTGCAGCTCCACTATCATGTGTGAGTGGAGCAGAACATTTGAGAAATGGATGAAAAGAAAGATGAAACATATATGCATAGCTCCAGTCCCTGACAGTCAATGACAGACACTCATATAATGTATGTAAGAAGAGATCTTCTGCTGGATTTGACTGCTCTGTGCTTGTACCCAGTGTTGGCACCAGGCACCACTCGATAAGCATGTTTGATATGGAAAATTTTGTTACATATATGTAGAAGACCCCTCTGCAAGTCTGGATTGCCAGCAGTAACTTGAAATCCTGGATGTTAAGTTCAAGCATTGTTAGTTTGGTGCAGATCAGCCATGGCCTTTGTAGTGGGCAAGCATTAATAATTCATGTAGCACAGGCTGTGTGGCAGACCCAAGCTGGTGGCAGCTCTTCTTGGCAGACTCTTTCTCCCTGCTCACTCACTTTACTATTGCATCAACTGCCAGCTACAGCCTGTCTTAAAGACTTCAATGAATCAAAGAAACACCTCATAGGGTGGTGGATCTCACCTGATACATCCTTTGCCCCCCAGCATGGTTTTCCCAGGAGACATGATCATTGATCAAACAAGAGTAACTGGATATCATGATTTAGGTTGGGTATGCCAGTGATTGTGTAGTGCTGTATAGTGACCCAGGGCAATGCTGAAGACCACTGAAGTATAGCATTGTATGGTGGAAGCATGATGGGAGTAGGGAGCATGATGGTGATGCAGCAGCAACAGAGAAATGGGGTGCATTCATTCTGGTTTACCAACTCTGGAACAGAAGGCATGACACCATCTTTGGAAGCAGGTATGGTGAAATCAGTGGCTAGAGATCATTCTACATACAGATTTCATGTGGTGTGAGCAAAGATGGACACTGGTACTGTGATAAGGACACCATGGTCATTGACTGTGTCAATGATAGAGCTGGCCCATGTCACAGATTACAAGCCACGATTGTCACAATTTTTCTTCTTTTTCTCACATTTACAAGGCTACTGTGCTGCAGCAGTTCTTTTACTTACAAACCACTGTGCAGTATTGCTGGAACATTCTCTACATCATGATGTGTTGATGAGCACCACATGCATGTAATGCAGGAAAATGACCATCAGTGACAAAAGGTGAACACAGCAACATTAACACACTGCATGTGACAATCATCCACTGTCACTAGGGCTGCCAACTGTACTGTATACAGCTACAGCCATATACATTACAGTACATGTACAGCTACCCTCTGTACTGTCACCCATACCATATGCCTACATTTCAAAGCCTCTGATGGTATGGTACAGTGTACAAGATGGCCATAATATCCAGGTATGGGCCATATGGCTACCCTCCAGGACTGCCTAGCATGCCATATACAGCTACAGCCAAGATGGCTGTAATATCCAGGTATTACAGGGACTCAATATGGTCTAGTTAAATTGAATAATATATTCACAACATGACTATCTACTGGTTGACTCAGTGCTTCCAGGTTGGCCCATAAGTACATCATCAGCATCATAGTACCACACATGTTCTGGTTCAGTAGGACTAGTAGAAAGTGCATTAGAAGAGTTAGGCATGAATTTGAAGAGGGATTATTGAATGAAGTGCAAAAAAAAAATGCAGCCTTCTTATGCAGTTGAGTATTTTCAAATCCTACAGCTGGTTGGCAAGCAAATTTTCATATTTGAAATGGTGCTATGGTATCTTAATGGTAGCCCTTCATCAAGAGTAGTGAGAGTATTTGAAATGGTACTATGGTAGATTGATGGTAGCCCTGTGTTGAGTAGCAAGAGTATTTGAAATGGTACCATGGTAGCTCAATGGCAGCATATCCAAATCCAAGACAGGAGAGATGCAAAGTCTGACTCCTGATTTGGATCCATGGTAGGGGATGTAGAGTAAAACCTATCAATACTGACAGATGCATGATGCATATTTGAGGTCAGTGGAGTGTTGATATTGATTGATCATCTTACAGTTGAACCAAAGGTTAAGCTTCCAGAGTTCAAACTGTAAACTGACTAGCATATGGCCCATATATATGGCTTGATGGCATTGCATATACAGTATGGCACAGGTATCTTACTGTACCAGCAACTGTACTGTCTTAGACCCACCTTACAACCCTGATGGTACAGTATGGGATACTGTATTATGGTAGCTGTATACTGTACATGTATGGGTATGGTTGGCAGCCCTAGCTGTTGCATCAATTGCCAAATTGCTTAGATATTGGAATATAATACTGGGTTTGGCTGATGAGGAGCAGGACAAATAGGCCAAGGCATGGTCTAGACCCACCAAAGTAACAATAGAGGCATGAGTCATGAAATAAGCAGTTGGTGTGATCAGTGCTATTCCTCCTTTGCTCATCCACTATGTTTTGATACTTTATTCACTTGTGTCCAAACTCCACTTCATTTCAAATATCCCTATAAATGACCCTGCACTGTAAATTTTCTGTTGTGTTTTGTTGTGCTCCAGCCTTGGAGCTAGACTTGTATTTAGATAGTGCATTGTCTGTCAGAAAAGACCAGATTTCCCCTGCCCACAATTTGACTTCTCTTCCCCACCCAAGCACATTGCAAAAAAGTGTGTTCTGAGCTTCCCTCCATGTTCCCACTATCAAGAAAGTGTATGTTCCTTGTAGGTCATGTCTATTATTGCATTGCATTCTCCATTGTGTTGTGTCTAGTCTCCATTGCATTGCATCTAGTCTCCATTGCATTGTGTTCTCTATTGTGTTCCCCCTTGTGTTGCATTGTGTCATATCACCTGTTTGTTGCACTAGTTGCATTCCTGTTTGTTGCCCTAGTTGCATCATGCTATTGTGTTTATTGCCATTAATTACTAAACTCTCTCTACCCTGGTGTCTAGAGAATCTTACAACTTCCACCCTCCAGCCCAGCACAGCATGTATCAGTGTCTGGTTCTATTACTGTAACAGAATATTATCTGACTTACAGTTGTACTATATAAGGAGCCCAGTACAGTACAAGATCTCCAGCTTAGTCTCTTGTACTTCCTGGCATGCAATCCCTGCTTATCTGATCTCTCTGCTGTGTTCTCAGTACATGTGCTATGCCCTGAGCCTCTTATCTGACCTAGTACACTCATAGCCAGCTGCCCCACCACACTAGTCTGTAACAATGATGGTGATGAAACCACAGTATGAATGTAGCTCATATGAATCTCTATGCACTGATGTCCTAATACATGTACAATAATACAGACAATTACAGAACTCTTTCAGATGCTCATCACTCAAAGCTCAAGAGTTGCAGGTGAGCAATGACATAGTTAGCACTGATGCTAAAGGTTTGTATACTGCATCTGGCTTGGAATGCTGGGCTTGTGCAATCTATTCCAGCAAGTAGTGATTCTGTGTTAACCAAGCTTATCACTATACATAAATACCTGGTCATATCTAGTTATTGAAGCTGAATATGTATTCCTGAGTGTTCCTAGATTGTCTGGAACCCTTGTACTGTAGTGCTTCTCATGAAAGCTTACTGACATGATAAGCTGCACATTTATGAAACCATTTGTCTGATGCTAAGCTTATGTCAAGCAAGGATTATGGCATTAGATATGCACTATCACAGTCAGAGCTCTGTGAATGATTCCCAAATATTTTCTAACAGGTGTTACTAACTCCCATAGTCCTTCCCAGACCACTGACTTCTTCATTTCATTATGGGTTGATATTGATGGCTGGGCACTCACTGGGTCAGGCAACTGCATCTCCTGCCTTTTTTTCATTACCCCTGGAAACCCATCTCATCACCTGAAGGCTGTGAGATGGTGTTGCACAGTTACTGTTGCTGGCAAGCAATACAGATGCTGACAAAGTCATAAAGTGGTTAGTAGCTGAGCAATATGGCAAGTATTTGAGAACATATTTAATAATTGATTGAGGGTTGAGGAGCAAGCAGCGGGAAAGATGACATACAAATATTAGATCAGATAGGTGATGGTACTTTGTATATTGTGTGTGGAGCTCATGCAATTCTGACTTCAGATTGCTCCAATAGTCAAATCAAATGCTCTAGTGAAGTGTTTGTAAATACTCTGCTCTCTCTAAGAAAGACCCTTTGCTATGCATTGGGCCAAACACACATCCTGGTCAAACTAAAGTGATAGTCTTCAATGAGGTTACCAGTCTTGTGGCATCCTGGTGCATGTGATTGTTTTGTGCTGAGCTCTAGTGATCTGGGACCAAAGTCAGGTCTGGTGTGGAGAAGATGTGCAGCTACCACATTCACCAACATTGTTGAAATGTTTGACAATACAATCTGGAAGGCATGGTATTTGCAATTCATTTTCTCTTGAAATGCAATTATCTATGCAGTCCATTGATGCCATGGTCCTCAATAATTTGAACATATGTCTGACTGTCTCACCCTCATTGTTGGTTGTATACCTATTGTGGTGGAGAGACTAGGGTTTTACTGTCCAGCTGTAGCAGACTATCTTGTCCTTGGCAATGTTCCAGGTTGATGCAAGTCACTGCCAATAGCATGCAGCCTGGAACTATCCTCAACCAGCCAATGAGGAACTTGGCACAGCAATCAGCAGACTGTTTGAAAACTCTACTGAGTGTTGTTGAGACAACTTGTCACTGCCTCTACTTTGATGTATCATAGAGAAGTCTATCAAGTAGCAATTATATGGTCTTTGGTTGTTAGACCCACCCCTTGTTTCTCAGAGATCTTTGTCACAGTTGTCAATTGTTCTCATCCTGACAAGGTTTCCCATCTGAGCTAAACACTCTGCCTCCACTTGTTGTCACTGATTTATCATAGATACTCAGAAGGGCCATTTTCCACACTGAGATGCCAGTCCAAGTACATCATGTGACACTTCATTGCCTCTCTGGTGTAGGTATTGTAAAGCAAACAGGCTAAAGGGGGAGAGGATGACGACTTTGAAACAAACACAAAATAATGATGGAAAAATGTGCTAACTGTGGTACAGAAGCAAAAGTCAAGCATACCTCAGTTTTTGTGGACAGAAAGGACTGAGGAGAGAAACAATAGGAAACAAACTGAGCTATCCCTTGAAATATATGGGTTTTATAATCAAGTTTAGACTATTGTTTACACAAGACCAATTGACTGGTCTAGACATCTGTAGTGACACTTGCTGCTTTATTTCATTCAAGACTCCACACATAATTATTGTCTTGAACAGCATTTGAGGTGGGTCCCACTCAGGACACTAGTTTCTTTGCCATGAGTTTTTAGGATTTGTGGAAAGAATAGGAAGTGTGCATCAGCAAATGCTGAGTTGCCATATATGGATGGTAAGTGTGAGCAAACAGCTTGGTGGCTTGAAAGCCATGAAAACAGAAAGGAAAAACAGGATATGTGTCAAAAACTCTGTGTGCACACTTGCTGCCTCAAACAGATATTGCAGGAAATCTGACTTGCAGTGTATGGAGGTAGATGACAATATCAAATATATGCACTGTCATCTCATGCTCCAGGTCCCAGATATGAACCCTCAAGATCTGCCTGGGGCTTCCCTACACATTTTCCAGACAGTCCTTGGACAATCATGCACTTGCTCCCCCACCACCCCTCCTGCATGCAAAAGAGCCACAAAATGAGCTTTGTGCCCTTTGTACACCTGCCACTGCCAATGAATTACCTGTGCCCCTATCATGTTTTCATCCACCTACATATGACACCACTCATTTTGTCATGTTGTGTTTTCCTCCTTTTCACATGATAGTCTGTTGCACATGTTTCCTGCCTTACTGCTCATGCATTCCTCCACTCTCACACCATATTTAAGCCTCACATATTTGTCTCTCAGATACATGATCTTTTCTCCCATCTTCCATTGTTTGTTCTCTCCACTGCTCCTGTATCTAGGACCTCAGTCACCTGTATTGTTTCACATCAGTCCAATCCCCCCTTTTCATCTCCAGTGTTTCTATGCTGTGTATGGGTTCCATCAACTATGGTCCCTCAAGAGCAGTGCCTTTTCTTCTGTCCCCTCTTTCATTGGTCTCATTCACTACCCCTGTATTATCATTAGTTGCTGTTATACAGTCAACCATCCTGTTTCACTCTTGGTCCAATTTCCTTTTCTGCTTTAGTGCTCCATGCCATGCTGTAACCCCCTAGCTTACCACACCACATACACATGACCAAGACTATGTCAGACTCCCTCATCATCATCTATGTCATGCACTTACTGTATCAGATCATCTCCCTGCTTTCTCATCCTCCTTATCACATGCTTGTCCTTCCCTCATGCATTCCATCCCACCTCCTACCATATATAAAGACCTAACTACAGCCTCTCAAGGACAGACCTTTTCCCTTCCATTCCTTTCCCTCTTTGGTCTCTTCTGCTACCCCTGTATGATCAGTTAGTTGCCACTATACAGTCAACTGTCCTGTTTTGCTCTTGGTCTGATTTCCTTCTTCATCAGAGTGTTCCCATGCCATGTGTGGTGTTCCATGTAGTGCCACTCACATGGCAAAGCCCACCACCATCTGCCTGCACACCTTCATGCATCATGTGTGTTAGTTTGTGATGTTGTGTGGAGTGAACTAGTTGGTGTTGGGGACAACAAGCATGTTTGTACAACCTGCCCACCCATGTCCTATGTTGGCCCACCATCCTCCATGCTGGGCTGTACAGTCCAACCCACTCATAGATGCACTGCAAACTATCTTTGTTGCCACATTGCAGATCACTTTTGTGGTTCCATGCCCTTGCCATTAATGTCCACATGATCTCCTAGCAGTTTGCTCTATGCTGGCCATGCACCAGAGATTCTACACCTGATCCCTCAGTTCATACATCATTGGTGTTACAAGGCACTTGCTTAGGCACCTTGTAATGGACTTGTCTTTTTTTATTTCTCTTTTTCTTTTCTTTTATCTTACTTACTATAAGTGTAGTATTTACTACAGTTGTTGAGCTTAGCTCCAACTTATAGTAAGGACTCTATCTCTTCTCCTTTATAGTACTACAGTATTTACATACTGCACTGTAATTTTTACTCCAAGTACTATCACTATACAATTAGCAAGGACTCATCTTATTTCATCTCTGTTTACATTTGTCTATCTCTTGTTCATTTTGTGCTTGTGGCTACATTTATTTTAGCTTACTATAGATGCAACTTGGTCACATGATCTTGTTGATTGCTGTGCAATCATTGTTGATCAGTGAACCTTATTTTACATTTACTATTCTTAGAACTCCAGTTTTGTATAAGTAGTTGAAAGCCTGGTGGTCTTAAACTCCAGTCCTGTCAACTTCACAATCTAGGGATTCTCCTATGCTGTGCTAATCTTGCTTCATCCTCTAAGAACTAAGTCCAAGATCTCTAAGTCACTCTAAAAGCATTACTAAGACATCCTAAATTTGTCATTCTGGATCCTTGTTCAGTCATTGGTGGTATCATCCTCATCACTATCTCATTGATCCCATTCTTCATTGTCATCAGGAACATTTACTATGCTTACCAAGCACACAACAACTACCTTGTTACCAGGTGTATAGTTATCACAAACTTTCCTTAAGACTGTCCAATAGGCCACTCTTAGCAATTGGGGTCATCATGTTCCTCATCAGTGTGGATCTTTCAATTGTTGAGTATATACTGCTGTTGTGCTGATGGATTTTGGGCACACCAAACATACATGCACCAGTTTCACACTGTTGCCTATGTGCTCATATGGGCAGGACTTTATATCCTTGACTACCTCACCCACTTCTGCAAGATGCACATCACCACTGCCACCCTCTACACACTGGCTGGCCTTGGTGGCACACACATCTCTATCCTGCACTTCAATGCTGGGTGGCTGGCCAGCATGACCACCTGTGTGTCATTGCACCCTTGAAGGGTGAGTGGCTTGGCTGGTGGATGTCCTGGCTCTTTTGCTGCATGCATCTGTTGATGAGCATCATGTGCACATAACACCAGAAAATGACCATCAGCAACATCAGGAAAACACAGCAACATTAATGCACTGCATGTGACAATCATCCATAGTTGCATCAATTGTGCATTTGCTTAGGCATCAGAATACAGGATGGGGTTTGGCTGACAAGGAGCAGGAATGATAGGCTGTATAGGCTGAGGTGCAGTCCAGGCTTGCCAAAGTAACCAGGGAGTCATGAGTCATGAAGCAAGCATTTGGTGTGATTGGTAATTTTCCTCTTTTGCTCATCCATTATAGTATGATACTTTATTTGTCATGTCCAGACTCTGTTAGAAAGTGTAATTGCCAAAATAGTGACTTGGCTTGGGTTTGAACCAAGGACCTCCCTTACTCCAGGTGGGTGCTCTAACCACTAAGCTACCAGGCCTTGTCTAAGTGAAGTGCTATTAGCATGATGTGGAGCTGTCATGACTACTGTAGAGTTGTAACTCTGCTACAAAAGTATTGTAGCTCTGTTATGAAGTGTAGTAGCACATGTACAGGGTCAGGCATTTTGACCTTATCTCCAACAGAGTCCACCCCATTTCCAATCATCCCTATGATTGACCCTGCACTGTAAATTTGCTGATGTGTTTTGTTGTGCTCCAGCCTTGGGGCTAGACTTATATTTAGATAGCACATCATCTGTCAGAAATGAATAGATTTCCCCTGCCCATGATTTGTCTCCCCTCTCCTGTCCAAGTCAGATTGTGAAAAAGCACCCTTTCTGTTCTGCCCTCCACATCAGGGAGGTGCATGTACCCCATAGGTTGCATTTATTATTGTGTTGTGTTCTCTATTGTGTTGCACTCTATATTGCATTGCATTGCATTCTCCATTGCATTGTCAAAAAGCACAATGGTGTGTGGACTGGCAGGTTGTTTAACATTGCATGCAGCAATGATCTCACTCTGTGGTCCAAGAAGACACACAAATACAAGGGTCACCATGCAGAGAAGGACACTGAGTGTGGGTATCAGGAACAACAAACCAATGGTAGACATCATCACAAATGCCACAAACCCAATGTATTGCTGCCTCCTTAATGGGAGCTGCCTTGGATCAAAGCCATGGGATGAGAGATCTCAGCTAAGAAGAAGGGATGGAACCAGCTGTAACAAGCTGGGGTCTATTCATCTAGCTGCCTCACTACTCATAGTACTATGGATCATGCACAGACCAGGTGCAGTACCTAAGGGCAGGTCTACAGTAACTAAAGGCACAGCATCTGTGAGAACCAACCCATGAGTCAGTAAAAACTATGATAAGATAGAGGATTAGATGTAGATCAGATAAGATGAAAAGATAAGATGATTGAATCTAATCATATCTAAAGTATGTTGAAGTGCAATGAACTGCATGGCAGTTACCTGAGGCCAATGTGCTCCATTCAAGGAGGCAGAGAGGAGTGGGTGCAAGTGTGTGGGTACAGACTGGGCAAAAGCCCAAGTAGAAGGAGAAGCACCAGCATGGATATGAAGTAGTAATAGTAAAGAATGAGTAGTGTGTCCATTGCTGGGGAGAGTGTGAGTACTTGACTGAGGATCAATGTCCCTAACAGATGCTTTAAGTACATAAAAGAGCGGCACACAGACCAAGCTTATGTAAATTAAGTGTGGGACACAGGTGCTGGAGTGAAGAGCAGAAACTCCATGTCAACAAAGTAAAACATAAAAGAAAGTAAAAAAAAGAAATAATAACAGCAGGGAATAAAGCCAGTGATAGGAGTCTGACAGTGAGCCATCTGCTGGGTATGACATGTGCATCATCATTGAGGGCCCATACAGTGTGTCTTTTCTCTCCTGTTTGTGCCTGGAATGTGGTGGCTGACATTACATGACTATCACTACTCTAAGTTATGCAAAGTTCATTTTAATATGTTGAAGTTGGCATGAAAATGAAATTGATGCTGTAGTGTAGGAGACAAGCTGTAGTGTAGGAAGCAAAACAAATCTGAGTTAAACATATGCTAACAAAATCCCATAGACATAATTCTTTTGGTCAGGATAGTCAACATAATGTGAACATGACATACTATCTGCTATCTGGGTACAGGCAGACCCACCTTGTGATGCAACATATGCTGCTGAGCATTTGTGGATTGTGCCAGTGATTGAGATCAGAATAAGCATGATGTTGAAATATTGTTCAACAGGCCAACAAGTGTGAGTAAAGTGGCAAGTATTGAAACATGGGCAAAGTGGCAAACAGCAGATGAAACATCACAGTATAGAGATAGGCTTGTAAGTCCAGGCGAAGATAAATGAGCCAAGAGGACAACAGTCCAGAGGCCTAGAAAGTTAGAGAGATAGCCAGAGAGATAGCTAGAGAGATGGATAGAAGAGGTGTACTAGAAGAGGTGTACCAGATGGTAGAGAGTACACAGAGAAAAGAGAGAGCTGCATAGAGCAGGTATGTCAGAAGAGAGGTAAGAGAGAGGAGAATATACTCACCTCAGCAACATGCAGAAGTGCTGAGGTGAGAAGATGATGAGGTAAAGAAGATATAGTAAGAGTTGACAAGGAGCTCAAACCATAAAGATAAAAAAGAAATAAGGATATGGAAGTATGTGGAAGTGTGCTTGCATGTAGAGCACTCAAAGGAGATGACTGTCAGGCTTCGAATTATTGGAGCATTTACTCTTTTATTTTACTTTTACTTTCTTTTCATTTTCCTCTTGATTAGATAAGATTAGATCATCTTTCCTTTCAGTCTATCTGATCTGATCTTATCTTTATCTACTTACTGTTGCTTCATGCTCTGGATGCACCCATGCTGTGCATGATGTCATACTTACTGTGAGTCCTACTGTAGCTGCCTACCCTAGAGTACTGCACTGGTCCATGCATGCTTTCCTTTAGTATATAAGTAGCTGTAGTATTATGAATATACTCCAGCTTGTTATGGCTGGCTTATCCTATTCTTTGGAGTGATCCTTAGT
>QLPN01007363.1:0-28140 GCA_003314395.1 Albatrellus ellisii
TAAAGTTGTGCAGTGAAGCGCAGTAAGTAAACGAAAGTGCGCAGCAAAGCGCAGTAAATATGTGTCCATGTGATATAAGTGGCTCAGCCACAAGTGCGAACTGAACATGAGACAAATAAGAGTAAATAAAGGCGAAGAAGGGAAGTCCTTGCTAATTGTATAGTGATAGTCCTTAGCAAGTAAATGTTATAATAAATAAAGAAAAGAAAAAAAGAGAAAAGGATAAGTCTTAGTATAGTACCTGGAGCTATGCTCACACTTAAGTATGTAGATACTTAAGTACTATAAAAAGAAAGGAAAAGGATAAGTCCTTACTAAGTAAAGTGGAGCTAAGCTCACACTTGTAGTAATAATACTACACTTTACTAGTAAGTAGAAGAACAATAAAAAAACAAAAAACAAAAAACAAAACCATTATGAGGTGCCAAAGCAAGTGCCTCGTAACATCAGGTAGTGATTGAGCACACACACAAAAAGATCCTTGCGCTGGAGAAAATAGACCATCCCGAAACCAGAGAAATCATCAAGGAAGGTGGCAAAGTAGAGATTTTGGGCCCCAAGAGAACCAACAGACATCAGCCCAACGAGATCGGAATGGACAAGGTCGAGGGTGGCAGAAGCCTGTGTGTGGGAGAGACAGAAAGGCACGCGAGGAAACTTGCCTTGCAAGCAGCTGGTGCAAGGTGGGTCAGAAGAGGGAGACAGGGAAAAAGCGACACCAGCCAGTTGTGTGGGTGAGATGCACCACACAACCTGGTCAGAGAGGTGACCCAGTCATTCGTGCCAAATTCATAGGGACGGAGGAGTCATGGCATGAAGAGCAGATGGAGAGTCAAGACAAACCCAGTATGTTCCACCTTTCAAGAACCCAGAGCTGAAGGTCTGACTGTCTTTGACAATTTCACAGATACCCGCACCATAAACAACATGGAAGCCGAGTGCATCAAGCCTGCTAACTGACAGATAGCATGATGACGCACTCGGAACGTGGAGGACGTTTGACAAGGAAACATTCATGGTTGTTTTGTCTGGGAGCATGTGGTGACAGGAGCATAGACCTCAGCCAAGACAGGCTATTAGCGTGCCATTCCCAACAGCCACGGAATGCAGAGACTCAGAGGTGTAGGAGATGAAGTCGCTTTTGTGTGGGGAAATGTGGTCTGTGCAGCCAGAGTCAACCATCCAGAGGCCATGGCCCTCATAGTAACAAGCGTCAAGTTTGGTAGCAGAGGACATGGCATTAATCAATGTAGGTATATCACTCCCTGCTCCTCTGTCCTTTTCCCTATCACATTTATCTAATCGAGCTTTCACATCAGCAGGCATCCCATGTAAAGTCCAGCAGGTCTCAACCATATGGTTGCGATGTTTGCAATGAGTGCAGAAGGTCGTATTCTGTCAACCAGTGTTACTACACTCTGTGGTGAAAGCTGCAAGGGTCAAACATGGTTTGGTATGAGCTTCTTCATCTAGGATGTGACCGTGGATGTTGCCAATCGCAAGGTGCATGAGGTCTGAAGATGTGAGGAGGGCGGAGGAGAAGGCACTCCATGATGGTGGCAGTGCATGCAGAAGAAGGAAGCACATATTTTGCTCACTGACTTCTACACCAGAGGTGACAAGACAATCTTGAGCGATGATGAGGGTGTCAATCTGCAGAGTAAGAGGTGTGGCGATGTCGAATTTACTGGTGAAGAGAGCTTGGAAGTCGACAAATGCTGCTATGATGGTCTGCTTGTCATATACTTCCTTCAACCCTTCCCAAGCATGTTGTGCTGTCATGGAGTCTCTGGCTACCATGGCTGCAGGCTGTGAACCACAATGCATGGATATGACAGCTTTTGCAACGTTGTTATCATGGTTCCAGGTTTCAACTTGATCAGTGTTTGTTACTGTTATGATGGGCATATTGCCTTCGACTTCTTCAGTGGAGGTAATGGGAGTGATGGGTGCTTTGGAGATGGTATACCAGATACCCATGATGATGAGGGCGGATTTTACGATATTCACCCATTGTTTGTAGTTTTCAGTGCCTTCCAGAGTGATATTGATTTTGGGGATGGAGGCAGCATGAGTAGGAGTTGGGAGTTGAGAGAGGAGGAATACAAATACGAGATATATGTGTGAGTTGAGCAGTATGAAGAGGAGTACTGTTGTGAGGGTGAAAGATACACATATAGCCCAGGCAGGGCCCATAACCTGTGAAACACAGGCCATACGCGGAGAGGGAACTAGAACAGTTCTTATTCTTCTACTACGATGCTACTGTCTACTTATAGTAAGTTAAGTAGTGCACGGACCAGACATACTTGGAAGGGAAGACGTGTGTATCCTTGTATGTATGTATTGGAGTGTGTTGTACAGTAGAGATACCAAAAAGGAAGGAAGATATTACAAAGCAGAAGGGATGTCAACAGATGGCACATCCCAAACTGCTGCAGATCACCCTGACATTGTTGCTCACATCATCAACTGTTATGAGGCACTTGCCTAGGCACCTCATAACATGTTTCTTTTTTCTTTTCTCTTCTCTTTTTCTGTTATATATTACTTACTATAAGCATAGTATTAACTACAGCTTGAGCTTAGCTCATACTTGTAGTAAGGACTCTAGTTTCTTTTCTCTTTTATAGTACTTAAGTATTTACATACTTAAGCATGAGCTTAGCTCCAAGTACTATAAAAGACTTATCATTTCCTCTTTTATCTTTCCTTATTTATTATAACATTTACTTGCTAAGGACTATTGCTATACAATTAGCAAGGACTCCTCCTTCTCATCTTTGTTTATCTTTGTTTACCTCTAGTTCATTTCACACTTGTGGCTGAGCCACTTACTTATTCACAGATGTGCATTTACTGTGCATTTACTGCAAATTCATCATTGATCAATGAACTTAGTTATTCTGTACTATGTTTAGATCTCCAGTTTTGTATAAGTAGTTGACAGACTGATGGTCTTAAACCCCAGTCTTGTCAACTTTGCAATCTAGGGATTCTCTTATACCACACTTGACCTAAGCTCACTACAAACTTGCTTTTACTCTAAGAACTAAGTCTAAGATCTCTAAGTCACTCTAAGTGTCACCTAGACATCCTAAACTTGTCACTCTGGATCCTCATTTAATCATCATCCTCATAACTATCTTGTTGATCCCTCTCTTCATTGTCATCAGGAATGGTTATTATGCTTATCAAGTGCATATCAATTACCTTGTTACCAGGGGTATTATTGTTTCAGACCTTCCCTAAGACTGCCCAATAGGCCACTCTTAGCATCAACCAGAAGAAGAAAGCCCTGCTGGATGACATCAAAGCTGGGCTGTTTGGAGAGCTGGCTGGAAGTATCTACACCATAGAGTTCCAGAAGCATGGCCTCCCTCACATGCATCTCCTCATCTTCCTGAAGACCCCATACAAGATCCACAATGCCAATCATGTCAACAGCATTGTCTCAGCACAGCTCCCTGATCCTGCCCTCCATCCAAAGCTCCATGAGTCTGTCACCAAGTACATGCTTCATGGTCCCTGTGGTGCTCCTGACCATGTCAAATCCCCTTGCATGGAGAAAGATAAGAACCAGCAATGGCATTGCAGCAAGTGTTTCCCCAAGGGCTTTTGTGAGGAGACTCACTTTGGGGAGGATGGATACCTAGTCTATGCCAGGCCAGACAATGGGCACTGTTATGAGGCACTTGCTTTGGCACCTCGTAACGATTTTCTTTTTTTCTTTTTCTTTTATCTTACTTACTATAGTAAAGTGTAGTATTATTACTACAAGTGTGAGCTTAGCTCCACTTTACTTAGTAAGGACTTATCTTTTCTTTTCTCTTTTATAGTACTTAAGTATTTACATACTTAAGTGTGAGCATAGCTCCAGGTACTATATTAGACTTATCTTTTCTCTTTTATCTTTCTTTTATCTATTATAACATCTACTTGCTAAGGACTATTATTATACAATTAGCAAGGACTCTCCTCTCTCATCTTTATTTACCTTTGTTTATCTCGTGTTCATTTCGCGCTTGTGGCTGAGCCACTTACATCACATGGACACGTACTTACTGCGCTATACTGCGCACATTTGTTTATTTACTGCGCTTTACTGCGTAACTATACTATAGTTAGATCACTAGTCTTGTATAAATAGTTGACAGACTGGTGGTCTTAAACCCCAGTCTTGTCAACTTCGCAATCTAGGGATTTCTCCTAACACTGCGCTTGACCTAAACTCGCTATAACCTCACTCTTCTCTGAAGGAACTAAGTCTAAGAACTCTAAATCAATAAAGACGTCTTACACTACGTCAAACTGGATCCCCATATTGTTATTGGTGGAATCATCCTCATAACTATATCGTTAATCCCACTCTTCATCGTCATCCGGAATCTCTATTACGTTCATCAAGCCAATATTCAAATCTTGGTTACCAGGAGTAACATTTTAGATCTTCCCTAAGACTGTCCAATAGGCCACTCTTAGCAGGCACACCTTCACAAAGCACCTCAGCCAAGATAAGGTTCATGTCTTCACCAACTGTGATGTCATCCCCTACAACCCCTACCTACTTGC
This sequence comes from Albatrellus ellisii, assembly GCA_003314395.1. Classification (NCBI taxonomy): domain Eukaryota; kingdom Fungi; phylum Basidiomycota; class Agaricomycetes; order Russulales; family Albatrellaceae; genus Albatrellus; species Albatrellus ellisii. The sequence goes on from QLPN01007363.1 coordinate 4,573, forward strand.
AAAATATGCCTGCCATATCAATCTGGAGATCAGTGCCTCCATCAAGGTAGTCAAGTACATCTACAATGGTCCAGATCAGGCTACTGTGCAGGTTGGGGATGTGGATGAAGTCCAGGACTACATTGATGCATGCTACATTGGTCCTTCAGAGACATGCTGGCACATGTTTGAGTTCCTCATGCACCAGGAGCTCCCCACAGTCTATCACCTTCCTGTCCATGTGGAGAATGAGCAGCAGGTCTACTTCCAAGCAAGTGATGACCCTGAGGAAGTCCTGGAGTGCCCCTCTGCCAAGAAGACCCACCTGACAGAGTGATTCAAGGCCAACCAGCAGTATCCTGCCAGTGCCTGCCAGTACTTCTACCAGGACTTTCCTCAGCACTTTGTATGGGAGTCCAAGGGGTATCAGTGGAAGCCAAGACACAGGGGCTTTGCCATTGGTTGCATGTACTTTGTCCATCCATCTGCTGGGGAGCACTTCTACCTCAGGATGCTTCTCACCATCATCAAGGGGGCAACAGACTGGAAGGATCTGTGCACTTGCAATGGGGTGGTCCATGCAACTTACAAGGCTGCCTGTCTTGCTAGAGGTCTCCTTGAGGATGATGGTGAATGGGATCAGTGCCTGCAAGAGGCTGTAGAGATGCAGACTGGTGGTCAACTGCACTCTCTCTTTGCCTCCATCCTCTACCACAACATCCCATCTAACCATGCCATCCTGTGGGGTCATCACAAAGCAAAACTATGTGGTGATGTGCACCATGCCCTCATCACACATCACAATCTCCCTGATCCTACTGAGGAGCAAGTCCATGACTATGGCCTCTATCTCCTTGACAAGATCCTCAGCAAGATGGGCAAGCACCTCCTTGACTTCCCTCCAATGCCACTCCCCCAGCACAAGTGGCAAGTTCTTGGCAACCTCCTTCTGCAAGATGAGCTTGATCATGACATCTATGACCTCACTCTGCAAGTTGAAGATCACTACTCCACCTTCAATGAGGAGCAGAAGTCTGCCTTTGATGCTGTCATGGCCTCTGTTGATGGGAACCAGGGCAAGACATTTTTCCTCCACAGTGCAGGAGGTTGTGGGAAGACATACCTGTGCAACACCATTGCTGCTGCTGTGCATCCCAAGGGCAAGGCTGCTCTCTGTGTTGCCTCCTCAGGCATAGCCTCACTTCTCCTAGATGGCAGTTGCACTGCCCACTCTCACTTCAAGATCCCCATCTCCCTCCATGAAACCTCCACCTGCAATCTGAAGTGCAACTCTGACCATGAAGGGCTGCTGAAGGAGACTGGGATCATCATCTGGGATGAAGCACCTATGCAGCATTGCTATGCCATGGAGGCTCTGGATTGCACCTTGCAAGACCTGCTGGAGGATGGGGTTGTATTTGGAGGTATCACTGTGCTCTTTGGTGGGGACTTTTGCCAAATCCTGCCTGTCATAAGGGTTCCAGACAGCAGATAGTCAATGCTTCCCTCTGTCACTCTCAGCTCTAGAAAAGCACCACCATCCCCCACCTCAGGCAGAACATGCATCTTGACTACACTCCAGGCAGTGCTGCTTTTGCTCAGTGGTTGCTTCAAGTTGGTGCTGGAGGCCAAAACACACCCATCAAACTCCCCACCAGCATGTCCCTCTCAGAGAACACTGTCCAGATGCTCATTGACTCCATCTACCCTGGGATTGCAGATGCAGAGGAGAAGCCTGACCAGTATTTCCTGGAGCACACCATACTTTCCTCCAAGAATGACACTGTTGATAGTCTCAACTCTGCCATCCTTGCCCAGTTCCCTGGAGAAGACACCACCCTCTTCAGTGTTGACAAAGTCAGGAGTGGCCAGGAAGACTATCCCATTAAATACCTCAGCTCCTTCAATGTCTCTGGCATCCCCCTTGCACACCTTCATGTCAAAGTTGGCTGTCCCCTCATGCTCCTCAGGAATATGGACCCATCCCATGGACTCTGCAATGGGACTCACCTATTGCTGCTGGAGGTCAAACCACATGTTCTCAGGTGTCACATCTTAGGTGGCAAGCATGCAGGCAGGATTGTGTTCATCCCCAGGATGGTCTTGGAGCCCTCTGAAGAGTCACTGCCCATTCCCCTATCACACTACCAATTCCCAGTTTGCCTTGCCTTTGCCATGACCATCAACAAGTCACAAGGTCAATCAGTCAGTCATGTTGGATTGGACTTGTGCTCTGGAGTTTTTGCCCATGGTCAACTCTATGTTGCATTGCCATGCTGTGTGAGGCCAACACTAAGTTGAAGCTGAACAACAAAAAGAGACACTAAAACAAAAGGATGGTCATGCTTAGAGCTAGCAGATATCCCAGATGATCAAAGCTGGGGATAAAACACTAAGTGGACTACTGTATTTATGGTACTGGAATCAGTGCACAGACTATGCTATACACTGTAGGGCTGGAATATGAGAATGAGAAAGGATGAGATCATAGCCAATAATAGAAGGGATGCATCAGTGCTGTACAATAGGTGCAGCAACAGTGGGAACAATAAGTAAGATTCCACAGCAATAGTGAGAAAATGAGTCATAGCTACTTCATAAGTGGGCCAATTGGAGATCAGATGACTGGTGTGTCATCAGCTGATAAAGACAAACAAAAGGAATGCATGACCATGGGAATCGCTTCAATAGATCAAGAGCAATTGTAAGATCTATGGTAGTAAAGACATAAGAAAAATATGAAAAATGAAGAGAAAAATAGAGAGAATAATAGCAGCCTGACATGCTGCACATCTGGGAACAGGATCAAGGTCCTCTTTCCCAGGGGGGATCAACCTTGAATGTTGTGTATCCTGAGGTTTTGCAGAATATCTTGCCAGGGCCTTGATGAGTTTTGTTTCTAATAGACTATATAACATTTTCTAATTTAATGTGGTGTAGAAGCAGCAGCAGCAAAGCAGGGAGTGGAGTGTTCAGGCAAGATTGGTTTCTGTACTGGATTGGTAAATTGTACTGTTGAATTGCACCATTGTATTGTACTCACCTACCTTCTCCCCTCCTAGTGGAGGGCACAGGGTTTATGGTGGGAGGTGATTGGGATTGATGTATTGGTTCGTGAACTGGGATTGGTCTGCAAATAGATAGAGAAATGTTTCCTTTTATTCCCTATTGGAACAGCATATGTATACCTCTTATTCTCTGGATACTCCTTGGTCTGTAAATGGGTAGAGCACTGTTTCCTTTTATTTTCTGTTGCAACAACCTATGTATACTTTCAAAGATGATGTCCTATTACTCCTATTACTCTATGTTGCAATGCAACAGGTTTCTACACTAGTACCATACCACTTTGGTATCTCTCTTTACAGTTCAGGCTCCTCTCTAACTCTATTTGGCCTCTACTATATCTTTCTTACCTTGTTGTCATCTCACCTCAGCACTTCTGCATGTTGCTGAGGTGAGTATCTCTTCTCCTCCCTCAACCCTCTTCTGACATACCTGCTCCATGCAGCACTCCTCCTCTGGGTGCCTCACATTCTATTGTACACTTCATCTCTTATATCTCAGATGTGGCAGTTTTGCCCTCTCCTCTTGATCTGATGGGCTTTAGCCCTTCTCACAATCACAATCTGTTTTGGGCTTAATGCCTATTTGTTTTATGTCATAGTCTTCTCTCTGTTTGCTGCCCTGCCCAGATATCAACAAGAACTCTATGTGACAATACATCCATTAGAGAAACAATAGGCACAGATGTCAGCATTATAACAGCAATACCAAACACTGGTCTTCATTCCATTGATTATGTACCCCAAAGATAGGTCATGAGCACTCCTATCTTGATTAGCAACAAGATGCTAAGTCAGATGTGAGAGTGAAATGATGTGTGTGCAAGTGGAAGAATGAATGCATAGACTCTTTTGGATATTTGGCTACACTAGCATATATACATGGATACTCCTTCACATAATTCTCTTTTCCCTCAATCTTCTACCAAGAGAGTGAGGTCAGTATTTTGTCTCCTGTACTGTTTATTATCTTGATATACTCATCAGACCTCTCACTGTAGAATACATCCTTTATTCTATAGTTCAAGTTGTTGTCAGCTGAAGCCAATATCCAACAGCCTGGATACCAGGTAAGCCATGTTCTACTCAAAGTTTGGCTCAATATTGTATAGGGAAAGGCAGGGACATGTAACTCAACTAAGTCAATGTTGAAATATGAGCACTGCACAGACAAAGAAGAAGGGAAATTTTCTTGCAAACACACCAAGGGCACATTTCTGTACATGCACCATATTCAAGTATCTACTAAATATCAAATTGTAGGCCCAGCCCACAGCGAAAATCACAGGGATGAGGAAATCGTGAGGATAAGGAAATCACAAGGATAGGGGGGTGAATGGAGCAAGCTCAACAGCCCAAAATACAACAGTCAATTTGGTCACTGCAACAAGATTCAAGCAAATGAGAGCTACTGAGTACCAGAAAGGCAAGTCTTCAGCTTTGAACAGAGTGAAAAATCACTGATGATGACACAACTTAAATTGAGACATAGACTGACAGGTTCCATGTATATAGCAGGAGGTTTGTAGCCTATGGTGAGAAAAGTTATGAAAACAAAGTAATGTAGTCATTGCATGTTGTTGATTCTAATAAGCTTTGTAGAGCAATATGTATACTGTGCACAAGCACAAGAAGGTTATTCAGAAGATGGAGAAAGGGTTTAACAATTGTCATTGATAGTTGATAGAGAGAAGCTATGCCCAAAATAAACAGGTTTTTTGAAGTGTCATCGATCCGTCAGAAGAAGTCTGACTCGATGCGAATCCAATGCGGTCACCGCTAGTGGCCCGGAAACCACACAAACCGAGCACGATATGTTGACATCCTGCTTGCCGCTCCTACCTCATCAATCGATCGTGAAAAGACAGTTGGATGTAAACTTCCAAAGGCCAGTCTCGATTTCGCTGGTAGTTCTCAGGATCAATAATTGTCATGATAGCTACGGGTTGGTTGTTGGCAAGATATACTACTGCAACGCACATAAATTTGGATGTATACACTCAGTTTCGTATGAGTCGACCTCGTAAGGTCCGATTACATATTTTCTGGCACGTTTCGTGCAGAGTATGACTACCCGGATGCGCGTCCCTTTGCTCTGGATAGTGGAGTGGATACGCAGGGAGCATGAGCTTGGCTCGACCATATTTAGCGACCCCAGTTTCCGCCAGATCTGTCACATTATTGCACTTTACGTCCACGTGATTTCCATAGTGCACGATTCTACGTTTCATATGCGGCCTAGAAGTAGCTTCGTACAAGAGATTTAGAATGACCGCACCATGGTCAGACGGTGTGTGTCAGTACGACAGTGTGTTATTTCGCACCGCTTCCACGAATATATATGTCTAGCCAGCATACGAAGCGTAGATATTTTTACACCACACCATTTAGTCATGATTGTGACCAATGGAGGGGTCCTGCACAAATAATTCACAGAAAGGACCCACTGATGCAGTCATCAGTCATCGGTCATCAGTCATTAACGGCTCTGATGTATACGGACCAGTGATACACTTAGTCTAAAAGCCTCGCTACACTCAAATCCAGACTTCATTTTTTTCTACGTCTTGTTAATGTACATCAGGGCAACGCATTGGTATTGTAATAATCAAGATCGGGCATTTTCTCTTTGTCCTGAGAGGTCAACGAGGTGAAAATCGACAGATTCGGCCTTAAAGGATGACAAATATTTCCTTATAAGGATATGGGCTTCGAAGAGTATATCACATGTACATGCAACCTTCTGTCTACTCGGAATGTCAAAAATAAGAGTTTCTCAGTGGGCCGTTGTGGCTGTAACGAATGGCATCCAGCGAACGAAACAGCCCGCCTTGGCAACCTGTAGTAGTGGTCTGTACGTAGTCAAGTATCTACGAAGGAGGCTATCTAGAACCGGGCGTGTCATTACGCGTTGCGCGCGACAGGTATGTCGTAATAAAAGGGGATGCGTCTCATTCTGTCCCATGACGTCCACGACGCTAACTGTATGACTCAATCTCTGATCGTGAAATGAATCACTGAAGAGAGCAGGATCTTTGACAAAGAAATGTAAAATGGGCGAAGTAGCCGAAAGCCACGTTGTTGATTTTGGACTCCGCTTGAAAGTTAGCAATGACCCTAAACCCGACTCGTGCCAGCCTATTTTTTGACCGCACCTCATCCTCTTCCATACCTTATTTCCTCTCACTCACGACCAATACCTTTTCCGGTTTCCTTCTACCCTGTCACGTAGGTCCTCTTTTCTTTTGCGCTGTACCCTTTGTCATTGCCTTCTACGTGTCTTCTCCTTCGACGCGTCGTTTCGCCGCACCCGTTTTCGTACACCGTTGTCACTGGCTGATCTATCCCCCCTCAGAATGCGCGAAATCGTCCACCTCCAGACTGGCCAGGTACATCTCACACTATGGAAGTCATGTGTATTATTGACATACATCTTCATGCTGTTTAGTGCGGTAACCAGATCGGTACGATTGCTTCATCTGGCAGCGTTAACACCTCCTGACGTGTCGTTGTCTTCAACAACACAAGGTGTTAAGTTTTGGGAGGTCGTCTCAGACGAGCACAGTATCGCGAACGATGGTCTCTACAAAGGGACCGATGATCTTCAGCTCGAGCGTATCTCCGTTTACTACAACGAGATTGGCACCAACAAATACGTGCCTCGCGCTGTCTTAGTTGATCTCGAGCCTGGAACCATGGACTCCGTTCGTTCGGGTCCTCTCCGAGAGCTTTTCCGCCCGGATAACTACGTGTTCGGTCAGAGTGGTGCGGGTAACAACTGGGCAAAAGGACGTAAGTATTCATATTATTGACATGTCATGTGTTTTTCAATGCGTGGTACTTCTCTAACGTGCTCTCGGCCATGTAATGCGTGATCAACGCGTCGGGAATCACATCCGATTACTTTATTCTGTTCTTGTTCCATCTGGACTGATTCATTGTCATTGCCAAACTCAGATTACACGGAAGGAGCTGAGCTCGTTGAATCCGTCCTCGAAGTTGTTCGCAAGGAGGCTGAGGGTACCGATGCCCTCCAAGGTTAGCATATTACTTGCGTGTTTTCGCCATTTCCTTATCACGGTTGTGACTAATGTCGCATTGTCACTGTCACGTGCCGTTGCCCTTCACGCGTTTCGTAGGCTTCCAAATCACTCATTCACTTGGGGGAGGCACTGGTGCTGGAATGGGTACTCTCTTGATCTCGAAGATTCGAGAGGAGTATCCCGACAGGATGATGTGCACATACTCCGTTGTACCGAGTCCAAAGGTCTCCGACACTGTCGTTGAGGTTAGCCTATCACATGCATAATTTGGAATCGAAAGCTCACATTCCTCTACAGCCTTATAATGCTACATTATCGGTCCACCAGTTGGTCGAGAACTCTGATGAGACCTTCTGCATTGACAATGAGGCACTCTACGATATCCACATTCGTACGCTCAAGCTTTCAACGCCCACCTACGGCGACTTGAATCATCTTGTGTCCATTGTCATGTCGGGTATTACGACCTGCTTGCGTTTCCCTGGTCAACTTAACTCTGATCTACGGAAATTGGCCGTCAACATGGGTGAATTCTCAACATTTAATGCACTCTTATGGCGGCTAATTCCTGTATTCAGTTCCATTCCCTCGTCTGCATTTCTTCCTTACCGGCTTTGCTCCCTTGACTGCCCGTGGAAGCCAACAGTACCGTGCTGTCACTGTTCCAGAATTGACGCAGCAGATGTTTGATGCTAAGAACATGATGGCCGCATGTGACCCAAGACACGGTCGCTACCTGACCGTTGCTGCTGTCTTCCGTGGCAAGGTCTCCATGAAGGATGTTGAGGAGCAAATGCAGAATGTTCAGAACAAGAACTCTGCCTACTTCGTGGAGTGGATCCCTAACAACGTATTGACTGCTCAGTGCGATATTGCACCTCGTGGTCTCAAGATGGCTGTCACTTTCCTGGGCAACTCAACCGCCATTCAAGAGCTTTTCAGACGTGTCAGTGATCAATTCACTGCCATGTTTAAGAGGAAGGCTTTCTTGCATTGGTACACTCAGGAAGGTATGGATGAGATGGAGGTAAGGCGCAGCAATCTTCATTTTACTCTAGCCTTTGACTAAAATTATGTTGTAGTTCACGGAGGCAGAGTCCAACATGCAGGATTTGGTCGCCGAGTACCAACAGTACCAGGATGCTACGTACGTATTGATCGTTGTGTCCCGTTACCATCTATCGTTAATGTTGGCATTATTCTAGTGTCGAGGAGGACGTCGAATACGAAGGAGATGTTGAGGAACCCGGAGCCGGAGAAGAGTAAACTGTTCGGATTTGGTTCCTTCTCCGCCCTTATAAAATTCACTACGCATCCTCTATTGGCTTTCATCTCTTGCAAGGATCTCTTTCTCAGTACCCCTTACCTACGTTACCCTATTCTCCATACGTTGTCTCTACTATCACGGATTATTGAAACGTCTAAACGATTGATGGTTATGATTTACCGTTATCCTGTCAAGGGGCATATCAGCACTCGATCATTGGACTGGCTTAAACCCACCATACAACGTTGGCCATGACTGGCTTCGTGAGACCGGCCGCGATGCAACTGTAAACTTGTGTAGGGTGAGCTGGGATGTAATCGATGTTTTTTGCTTCCGTTCCTTGATGCTTCCCCGCAGGATCCACGCTGGTTCATTGAGCGACTGAGAAGCTTCCAACTGAATTCTGGATACTTCTGATCTAGAGCAGGTCCGGAGGCATCACGAGCGTTGTCATGCCTAAGCTTGCAGGCTTTTTGTCACCGTTCTGTCTGGGTTTCTTCTCAGTTGAAGCTGGAGCGCCACCTGCACTCCCTCTAGTACTAGTAATACCCCTACTTTATACGAGTGGTGACACATGGTTTGTTCTTATGCTTCGACTCTGCAATGAACAACCATGCCAGACCACCACTGGAAACGCATGTGAGTTATTCACCTTTGTTTATTTCGTGCAGGAAAAACACTTGGCCTAATACCCTTGGGCACAATCCTCTTGTCGACCAAAGGCTTCAATGTTTTACTGATCAAGTGGGTGTTACTGAGAGTAATCGTATTACTGGTGTGGTGCTGTCTTCCCACTTTATGTAGAATGTGCACCGGCGTTAGCACTAACACACAATCGATTCATGGTGCTGGTGTGTCTCGGTTCTAAAGATGGCGATACGGACCCCATTGCAGAATGCACGCTTTGTTGGACATGTTTTCTGCTGACACGAAGCTCGGTGTCTGTTGACAACACTACCAGCGCAATAGGCTTCCCGAAATAGAGTAAACACGTACTCAGAGTAGTTCAGGTATAAGCACATCGAATGCATTCTGAGTTTACACCAACTTGAAAGCATGTGCTGGAAGAGACTGAAGCGCATCAACAACTAATCGATCCTATTAGTGACGTAAGAGTTTGGCGTCAGCCTGAGCGCGTCAGCAATGGAACATTTGCGACTTATAATGTCAACGTCGTTGCGGTTCAGATGACCGCACAACCGTCCCCCTATCCTTGCGATCTACTCTTATGCATCAATCGGGTGTGTTGGCATACTTGTATCTGATTTTCTGTAAGGATCATTGTTTATTGTCTGGCCGGAATTTTGACCTACGTTGGTGACGCTGTACGGAAATGCTATGGGCTTCCGTGCGAGTTCAAGTATATGAGGAAATGGAGAGACGTGCAAGACGAGAGCAGTGGGCTCCTAGCCTAAAAGACGTAATGAGGAGAAATGATGATATTAAAACAAAGTGAAATGGGATAGTGGTGGGCTTGTAGTATTTGCATGATAGTCGGTCTCATAGCTGTGGTAACTGGTAGTTGCTTGCCGGTAGTTACCGGAGAGGAGGGGCACACCCCAGACCCCTTAAATACAGTAGTTGCGTATGTACGTTGCTCCGTCTCGGAGCCTTGTCTCCTTGGCAGCGTCCGCGTAGAAAGTAGGTATTTAGTAAGTAAGTAATGGACGTAAATATCGTACTACACGCTGCCAGACCGTTCCGGCGTGCGGCTGTTGAATATGTAAGTAATCTAGATCATCAGTAGCCTGCTTGCAGGCCTTACAATACAATCATGACTGTCGTATTTTTTGTAGCCAGCTGCTTTGAGTGCATTGTTTTAGGTGGTATAACTCAATACCTACTGTATATCATCCATACTTTTCAACTATAACTGCGTGCTTCGTCGGTATCGCTAATCCCCTGCTGTGGGTGGGTGCTTTGAAAATTCACTTGGTGATTGGCCATGAGCAGGAGAGCATAAAACAGGTACGATACAAAAACTAATCCCGGAGGTCCCATTGATGAATTACTTTTACGATATTGTTAAGTTGCCTTGCATACATTTATTCTAAGCCCTGATTACCGTATCTGGCGGCCGATGCAAACATCGACAAAGCGAGAAAGACAGAAAATCGAGGAAGACTTTTTCCCATCTCCTTCTCTTCACCCGCATTTCTAGAGCGAGTGAAGAGGACGAGGTCGCTAGCTATTCTAATCATCATTCCATGGCTGCCATTATGCTCCCCAGCGATTCGCGTCCTCTGGTCTCGCGATCCGCAAGTTATATTGCCAACGGCATGCCTGCAGCGCCTGTGACTGCTCCTCCGTTACACACGAATAAATCAAAGACCACTGTTGATGCGGTCCTCGAGCTCACTGATGGTACTGCATTTCGTGGCATTAGTTTTGGTGCCGAAGGCAAGAGCACAGCGGGAGAATGTGTCTTTCAAACCGGTTTGTCCACTCTGCAGTCGCCTGACTAATCCACGGTTGAAGACGTATGCTGTTAGGTATGGTTGGCTACACCGAGTCATTGACCGACCCATCGTACGAGGGCCAAATCCTCATACTTACATACCCGCTAGTCGGGAACTACGGTGTGCCCAGCCGTCCCGTCGACCTTATGGCCGGTGCTCTCCCCAGCGCGTTCGAGTCTTCTCGCATTCACATCGCGGGCCTTGTCGTGGGCTACTACTCAGAAGACTTTAGTCATTTCCTTGCAGATTCCTCCCTGGGCGCGTGGCTCAGGGAGAACGGAGTACCCGCCGTGTATGGTGTAGACACCCGCGCACTCACCAAGAGGATTCGCGAAAACGGATCTATGCTTGGCCGCATACTGGCCCGAAAAAGCGGGGCTCTTGTAGACGCCTGGTCACTGATATCGGAGTCCGAGCCCGTCTCACGGGCAGCTTCGCCCCCCGCGATACCTGCATGGCGGGAGGACTACATCGACATCCCCTACAGAGACCCGAACGTGGACAACCTCGTCGCTGCCGTATCCGTCAAGCGGCCGTTTGTTTATAAGCCCACATCCACACCGAAGCTGCACCCGTCAGGACGGCCGCTGCGTGTCATTGCCGTTGACGTCGGCATGAAGTACAATCAGATCCGCTGTTTCATCAGCCGCGGTGTCGAGCTCAAAGTCGTGCCTTGGGATTATGACTTTACATCACCGAGCGAAGAAGCCTATGACGGCCTCTTCTTGTCAAATGGCCCCGGAGACCCCACCACTGTCCAGGTGACGATCCATCGTATCGCCCAGGCGATACAGAAGGGAGACCAACCCATTTTTGGAATCTGTCTCGGGCATCAGCTGTTGGCCCTCGCCGTGGGAGCGCGTACGTCAAAGATGAAGTACGGAAACCGTGGACACAATATCCCGTGTACAGATGCACTCAGCGGACGGTGCTATATCACCAGCCAGAACCATGGCTTCCAGGTCGAGGCGGCGACGCTCCCGCCAGACTGGAAGGAACTCTTTCAGAACGCAAACGATGGCAGTAATGAGGGCATCTACTGTGCAGAAAGACCGTTCTTCTCCGTGCAGTTCCACCCCGAATCGACGCCCGGCCCGCGCGACACCGAGTTTCTTTTTGACGTGTTTATTCAGAATATCATCGACTGTGCTATGACTGGCGGTCTGGTTCCAATCACGATGCCCGGCGGGGAGAAGGTGGAGAACGAGCGGCGTGTGCCTCGAGCGCGTGTCAAGAAAGTGCTGATTCTTGGGTCGGGCGGGCTTTCCATTGGACAGGCCGGCGAATTCGACTACTCGGGTTCGCAGGCGATCAAGGCGCTCAAGGAAGAGGGCATTTACACAATTTTGGTGAACCCGAACATTGCGACAATCGCGACATCCAAGGGACTTGCCGACAAGGTGTATTTCCTTCCCGTGACGCCTGAGTTCGTGCGCAAGATCATCCTGTTTGAGAAGCCGGACGGGATCTACGTGACGTTTGGCGGACAGACCGCACTCAACGTCGGGATCAAGCTGAAGGACGAGTTCGCGGCGCTCGGCGTGCAGGTGCTTGGCACGCCCATCAATACGATCATCACGACAGAGGACCGGCAGATGTTCGCCTCAGCGATGGAGCGGATCGGCGAAAGGTGTGCGCAAAGTAGCACGGCTACGACAACAGAAGAGGCTATATTGGCGGCAAAGGAGATTGGATACCCCGTCATCGTCCGCGCGGCGTATGCGCTCGGCGGTCTTGGCTCGGGCTTTGCGCAGAATGAGGTACAGCTTAAGGCGCTTTGTTGTAAGACATTTTCGACGAGCCCACAAGTACTCGTGGAGAAGAGCATGAAGGGGTGGAAGGAGATCGAGTACGAGGTTGTGCGCGACTGTAGGGATAATTGCATCACAGTATGCAATATGGAAGTGTGTGCGATTTCTCTAGGTTTTCAGCTGTGTCGCTGCTGATGCGTTTGTTGTGGAACAGAACTTTGACCCGCTCGGGATACACACGGGCGACTCGATCGTCGTTGCGCCGTCGCAGACGCTTTCGGACGTAGACTACAATATGCTGCGCACGACGGCCATCAATGTTATTCGCCACCTCGGGGTAGTAGGCGAGTGCAATATCCAGTATGCACTGAACCCAACCTCACGAGAGTATTGTATCATCGAGGTGATTTAAAGAAAAAAAATGCTATTATGCCGAGACCACTGATATGTCCTTTTCGTGCAGGTCAATGCACGTCTCTCCAGGTCTTCTGCATTGGCATCCAAGGCCACTGGCTACCCACTCGCCTTCATCGCTGCGAAGCTTGGCCTGGGCATCCCGCTGAACGAGATTAAGAATTCGGTCACTAAGCAGACGTCAGCATGCTTCGAACCTAGTCTCGACTACTGTGTGGTCAAGATTCCACGATGGGACCTGAAGAAGTTTAGTCGCGTCAGCCGCTTGCTCAGCAGCAGCATGAAGAGCGTAGGTGAGGTGATGAGTATTGGGCGCACGTTCGAGGAGACAATCCAGAAGGCAATACGTGCCATCGACGATCAGTTCTCAGGGTTTGCTAAGGTATGGTTGCGGTGTTGAGTTTTCCCACAAAGTGTTGACGTTTCGGTGGTCTAGAACGATTTTGTGGAGGACATCGACGAGGAGCTTGTCAACCCGACTGACAAGCGTATCTTCGCGATCTCGTCCGCATTCCACCGTCAGTACTCTGTCGACAAGATTTGGCAGATGACGAACATCGATAAGTGGTTCCTCACGAGGCTGCAGCACATCTTTCATATGGAGCAGCATCTGTCGTACGTCTCCCTTCATTGTCTGCTTTCTATTTACGGGTGAATGACGGGGTCTGCTCGGAAGAACTATGGGCGTGGCTACCCTTCAACCGGACCTCCTGCAGCAGTCAAAACAGTTAGGGTTCTCGGATCGTCAGATTGCGGTGTGCGTAGGCTCCACCGAGCTTGCCGTCCGCCGCCTGCGCCAGGAGAACAAGATCATACCCTTTGTTAAGCAGATCGATACCGTCGCGGCCGAATTTCCGGCTTTCACGAATTACCTGTATACAACGTACAACGCCATTGAACACGATGTGGAGTTCAATGACCGTGGCGTCATGGTACTCGGTTCAGGTGTCTACCGAATCGGCTCCTCTGTGGAGTTTGACTGGTGCGCGGTGCGTGCCATCCGGACGTTGCGCCAGGAAGGCCTCCCCACCGTCATGGTCAACTACAACCCGGAGACGGTCAGCACGGACTACGATGAAGCCGATCGACTGTACTTTGAGAACATCTGCCTAGAGACGATCATGGATATCTACGACATCGAGCGTTCGCGGGGCGTGATCTTGTCTATGGGCGGACAGACGCCGAACAACATCGCGCTGCCGCTGCACCGCCAGAATGTCAAGATCTACGGCACTTCGCCCGAGATGATCGACACGGCCGAGAATAGGTACAAGTTCTCCCGGCTGTTGGACGAGATCGGCGTCGACCAGCCGCTATGGAAGGAGCTCACGGGTTTCAAGGAAGCCGAGGTGTTCTGTGAGTCGGTCGGTTATCCTGTCCTCGTGCGGCCATCGTATGTCCTATCTGGCGCGGCGATGAACGTGGTGTCAACCGGCGCAGACCTTTCAAACTACCTCACGCAAGCAACAGCGGTGTCGCGCGAGCACCCGGTCGTGATCACGAAGTACATCGAGCAAGCAAAGGAGATTGAGATGGACGCGGTGGCGAAGGATGGGAAGATGATCATGCACTATATCTCTGAGCACGTTGAGAACGCAGGCGTGCACTCGGGTGATGCGACGCTCATCCATCCCCCGCAGGACCTCGACCCGCAGACCGTACGTCAGATCGAGGAGGCAACGGCAAAGATCGGAAATGCGCTCAATGTCACTGGCCCGTTCAATATCCAGTTCATCGCGAAGAACAACGAGATCAAGGTCATAGAATGTAATCTCCGCGCTGCGCGGTCATTTCCATTTGTGTCCAAGGTGACAGGCATCGATGCAATTGAGATGGCCACCAAGGTCATGCTCGGCATGCCTGTTGACTCGTATCCTGATGCTGGCCTTCCTTTGGACTACGTCGGTGTCAAGGTGCCCCAGTTCAGCTTCAGTCGTTTGTCGGGTGCGGATCCTGTTCTCGGTGTTGAGATGGCATCGACTGGCGAGGTCGCGTGTTTCGGGAGAGACAAATACGAAGCGTATTTGAAGGCCCTTATATCGACTGGTATTGTCCCCCCCAAGAAGAATATCTTATTCTCGATTGGTGGGTACAAGGAGAAGCTTGAACTCCTCCCGTCCGTGCAGAAACTGCAGACGGCTGGGTATGACATTTTTGCGACGTCGGGGACGGCTGACTTCTTGACAGAGCACAATGTTTCTTGCAAGGTGTGTCTGAGTGACGGATAGCAGTGATCAAAGTAAAGATGCTAATACGCTGCGCACAGTACCTGGAGGCACTTGGTGAAGACGGCTTCAAACAAAAGTCTGAATACTCGTTGACACAGCATCTTGCCAACAACTTGATCGACATGTACATCAATCTGCCCTCGAAGAACCACTACCGCCGGCCAGCCAGTTATGCCAGCAAGGGCTACCGCACGCGCAGAATGGCAGTCGACTTTGCCGTTCCCCTCATTACGAACGTTAAGGTCGCGAAGATGTTGGTTGAGGCACTTGTTCGCAAACTACCTCTTGATGTCTCGTCCGTCGACTCCAAGACATCGCACACTACGCATACATTCCCTGGCCTCGTCAACGTTGGTATGTTCGTCCCCGGGCTTACTATAGCAGGCAGCGACGATTTCAGTCAGGCATCCAGAGCCGCTCTCAGCGCTGGCTTCGCCACGTCACTTGTTATTCCTTTCGCATACAAGAACAAGCTGGTCGACCGCGTAACACTGGATCAGGCCCGCGCCAACATCGCCAAGGCGGCATATAGCAACTATGCGATGAGCATTGCTGCGTCCTCTAGCAATGTCAAGGAACTCGACGAGGAGATCCAGGTTGACGTGAAGTCGCTCTTCATCCCATTCCATGTCGACAACGTTGCAGCGCAAGTGTCCATCGTCGCGGCACACTTCGCATTATGGCCCTCCGAACAGCCGATCGTCACAGATGCAAAGGGTGCAGACCTTGCATCCGTCCTTCTGCTGGCGTCTTTGCACAACCGCAGCCTCCACATCACGGACGTACAAAGCAAGGAGGATCTCATGCTGATCAAGCTCTCCAAATCCAAGCGACTCAAGGTGACATGCGATGTCGCTATCTACACACTCTTCTTCACGAGAGACCAATATAATGGGGTCAGGGCCCTGCCAACCCAAGAAGACCAGGCAGTTATCTGGCAGAACTTGGACGTCGTTGATGCGTTCACGGTTGGCGGCCCACCATTCTATGTTGCTATTGAGCAGGGCGCAACCGGATCGCCATGGTCTGGTGTTGAGGAATCGTTACCATTGCTGTTGACGGCAGTAGCCGATGGCCGACTCACCCTCAAGGACATCCGCGAGCGACTGCACGATAATCCTATTCGTATATTTGGATTACCAGATCAGGTTCATACTCAGATCGAAGTGGTCATCAATCGCCCATCTATCTTTCTCCAGCGAGACGAGTATTGGTCCCCGCTTTCGGGCTTGCTCGTCAAAGGCGCTGTGCATAGGGTTGTCATCCATGGACAGACTGTATTCCTGGATGGCGAAATGCTAGGGCTGCCTGGAGGCAAGGACATCTCGGCTGCAGGAGTGAGCCATGCAGCGGTAAGCGCAGAGAAGCCATCTCAGGTGACTGGCCAGTCACCCCTATTAGTTTCGAACACTCCCGCAGTTATTTCCGGGCCCAAGGCGGCAGAGATGCTGCTGCCAGCGAGCGTCTTGCATGGGCCGCCGACCGCGCAGTCCTTCTCTCATGTTGTCCCGCACCCTGCTTTCCACCGACGCCATATTCTGTCTGTCAAGCAGTTCACGCAACGTGATATCTACGACTTATTCTCGCTGGCACACGAGATGCGGCTGCAGGTGGAGCGCTCGGGGGTGCTGGATGTCTTGCGCGGTAAGGTTCTCTGCATGCTATTCTACGAGCCCTCGACACGAACCAGTTCATCGTTTGAGGCCGCGATGAAACGGTGCGGAGGAGAGGTCGTCCATGTCACGGCCGACAGAAGCAGCGTGCAGAAGGGAGAGACGCTGGAGGACACGGTGCGCACGCTGGCGTGCTACGGCGACGGAATCGTCATCCGGCACCCGGACGTCGGCAGCTCGCAGCTTGCTGCGAAGTACTCACCTGTACCGGTGCTGAACGCTGGGGACGGTATTGGAGAGCATCCGACGCAAGCATTGCTTGACGTATATACGATCCGGTCCGAGCTGGGGACAGTCAATGGGAGGACGATCACGCTGATAGGTGATCTGAAGAATGGGCGTACCGTGCATTCCCTCGTAACGTTGCTATGCCTCTATTCCGTTCGCCTGAATTTCGTATCTCCGCCGTCGCTAGTTATGCCAGCGAGCGTCGTGTCTGCAGCGCGAAGGGCGGGGGTTCCTGTGACGCAGTGCGAGAGCCTAGAGGAGGTGCTTCAGGATACGGACGTGCTATATGTTACGCGCGTACAAAAAGAGCGGTTCGAGAGCGAGATGGATTGGATACGGGTGAAGGACTCGTACAAGGTGGACCACGCTGTTTTGGCAAGAGCAAAGGAGGACATGATCGTCATGCATCCTTTGCCGAGGGTGAATGGTGAGCAACATCTCATACGTCATGCTGAACGTGAAAATTCATCTCGATATGCGCATCAGAAATCGACCCCGAGGTTGACTTTGATTCACGCCGCGCTGTGTACTTCCGCCAGATGCGCTATGGTCTCTACGTGCGTCCCGCGTCTTCCAACTAATGAACACATCCGTCGCTGACATTTTCCTCCAGATTCGCATGGCCCTACTCGTCAGCGTGCTAGGTTGATAGACCAATTCATTGAATACTCATTCGCTGAGCGACGTCAAAGATAGTGGGAACATCACTCCATACCTAATGATCTATATCACATACATCTGTATCGCTTCATTTTATGCATCAGTAGAGGATATCGGACTAAACAAAGTCACACAGCATGCACCATAGCAGTGTATCAGACCTGTATTCTGCCCTACCTTCTGTTTGCTATGGACCTTGATGCAGTATACCGAGAAATCGTGGTCACATATCCCTGCCGATTCATGATTGCTTCCACACTGAAAACGGTTCTTGTGGAGTAGAATATGCGAAACGATATATAGTGAGACGGCTCGACGGTCACGACGAACGTATACGCAATGCACCGGCAAGTAGCTCGGATGGCTAGTCACACTGAGATAGACTGGCGTCTGAATCAGTCGTCAGGCACGTATCCGAGTCGGAGAGGACACGGACGGTGGCGGCGTCGGTGCAGCTCGGACGTGACCCCAGGAATCAGCCGCACTGCTTTACCCCACAGATATCCTGAATGCCATTAGCATGGTGCTTTGTATTCTCGAGGATATTTGGACTGACTCCACGGCGACGCGGCGTCCCACCGTCTTAGTATACGAGGTGTGGCTGACTCGACTCGACTGCTTGGGCGTGCGTAAAGACCCCGGGCGAATGACTAGGTTGGCAAACACCCGTGCGAAATGCGCTGCCAGGAGATGCCTGAGCGCATGGACCGGTTGCAAAAGGGCATCGTGTATGGGGGGTGGTAGTTTCAAGAAACCTGAGCAACCATTTTCTTACTCCAACAGGTGATCACAGACGACTACGCTCTCACGATCAAGAAGATTACCAGAAAGAATCAATATTTCGGACATTGTGATTGTGTATTCTGTAGAAAGAGCAAAGAGGGGACAACCACGAGAGTAATTGAGTTAGGGGGCTCACCTAGTGTGCGACGGAGGTGTCTTGTAATCCGCACATAGGACATCGACTTGGGTCAAACAGAAGGAAAGCAATATCGCGAGAGGGATGTTTCCATCGCGTCACTATGGGTGCTCGGCAACCATCGTATTCCGGGCGCTCCAACAGGAAATGTTGAATAACTTCCCGCGGTGCTCCACAAGACGAACATCTGCGGATATGATCTTCTGTATGCGGTGTAGGTGAATATGTAAAGGGACGTGATGAATACGTAGCTGGAACAGTAGTAGGCTAGCTTGAGCACGGGCCAGCGCGGTCTTCTGCACGAGTCGCATGAACGAGTCGGATGGCAGTGTGGGATCAATTGCAGCAACCCGCGAGAAACTGGAAGAGGTCGCTCAACGAGTGGCTCATTAGCGCTGTGCGGCTAAGGTGTTCTGCTGGCAGAAAGCAGCGACGCTGAGTGGTAGAGGCCTTCACAAACCGACCGGGAGATTCCGTGAACTGAGGAAGTACTCTAAGCGGTGATTTGGGCATAGAATCGCACGCTATACACGGAGGATTGGCGAGTTCACTGATGTAGTACCTGTGTTGACGGGGCGAAAATGCAGCTGGGCTTAGATATTGAGCTAGCCACTAATATATAATGTCTGTGAAGGAGATCTGAGGTCAACGAAACATCATCAGGCTAGATCATCGATGGCGAATACCTACATTGTCTGCCTTTTTATGGTAATGTAAGGCCTGCAAGCAGGCCGCCGACAATCACGGCTATATCCTTTGACGGCCTCGACCGTCCTCAACCTTTCTATACGCTTTACGATCGCGCATTCAAACGCTTTGGCAGCGCCCAGTACGGTTCGACTTTCTGTTTCTCTTTTTACCTTGTCGTTGCTACGGTATGCACGTACAGCGCCTGGACCGTCTCTTTGATACTTCCCCTTTTTACTATACTAATTTCTACTTCGTCATCAAATGCTTTGGCTTAGGCCAGGCTCCAACACGATGCGACGTACATAAACTACTACTGTATAGAGGGAGGACGGGGTGTACCCTTGTTGGAATCGCAAACTGGCACATGCACAACTTACTACTTCCATTCTAGGCAACTCAGCAGAAACCAACATGCACACAAACTTTTGTCTTCAAGCCTCCACAGAAAACATATGATTACAGTTACTTTTTCAATCACTCTGCTACTATACAGTTCTAAGCCACAGGTGGTTTTTCTAGTCTACCTATGATAACCCTTTTTTTTTACCCCTCAGTCTTTGTGTTGTTTTTGAGACTGAGTGTTTGTTGGTACAGGTTGAAAAGGTGTGGCAGCAAAGGTGACAAGATGTGATCTAGAGGGGGAGAAGGGACTGGATGTGTGGTGAGAGGTGGTGGTAGACAATGAGGGTGACTACACAGCCCAGAATGAGGCTGAGAAGACACAGACAAACAGAAGAAGGGCAAGCTCTGTTGAAGATAAAGGTCAAATACCTGACCATGTGCTTATGAGCTAAACTCCCCTGTCTATCTCTCAGCTCAGGGTAGCCAACTCTCTAGACAGGAACTAGCCATAGTGCAGCTTCACATTATGTTAAAAGCACTTCAGTTAACTAAGACCTGGTAGCTCAGTGGTTAGAGCACCCACCTGGAGTAAGGGAGGTCCTTGGTTCAAACACAAGCCAAGTCACTATTCTGGCACTGGTGCTTCTCAACAAGCTCCATGGTAGGAGTGCAAGGGAGAGTATAGAAGAAAAGATTTATAGGGACAGGTGCAGACAGCACACTGAAAGACAAAAGAGAAGATGTCCACTTAGATTCTACAGATGCTATAGATCTACTAATATACAGACTGATATCATGCACAGACTGTGCTGACTAATAAGTGTGGGCCACAGGTGTGAGAGGGAGAGATAGTGATCAGATAAGATCAGACAATGTTTATTGTCCTTGTTCTTAGGACACATTTTAGTGTTTCTTGTGCAGAAGAACACTTGTATTTAACCTTTTTTATTGCAAAACTGAAGCCATCTCATTTGGGGGTTCTATACAAGAATAAGATCAGAATCAGCTAAAACAGTAGTTTCTGTTGCTGGCCTCAGCAGAAGACAATCAACTCCTGCACTTTGATCAGCCACTTTGAGCCTCTGTCATGCTCACTTTCTAATTTCTTGCCCTCCTCTACTTAACTGTGGTCTCTCCTCTTGCATATTCCACTGAGGAGATGATGATGACAGCCCACTAGTGACAGCAACATGACAGACAGCAACTACATCAATAGCAACTATGACAAATGATGTAGGGACTAATTGTTGGAATATGGAGAATGACTGACATGGAAGGATGTTGTCTTGTTCCAGTTTCTATTTACATCATTGCATGAAATGTTTTACATGGACAGATGTCTTTTCAAGCATGTTCTGTCCATTTCTGTCAGACAAGGACTATCACATGCTTTCTCTAAATATGTATAAATACTCCCTTAGTTTATTATTATCCCTCAGTCATTTCCACTATCAACTAAGGTGAGCCACCCCCTGTTGTTCATTTCATCATGTATACATACTCATTATATGTCTATAACCATTACACCATAGTATAACTCTGCAGCTTACTCATCACACACACCAGACATCTGTCCAATCCACCCCTCCTACATCTGTCAGAGATACCTCATCATTTTATCATATAATTTTGAGATTCATCATGTTGTCTTACTCCCTGCCACCTGCCTCATGGATTCCATTTCTTGTTGAGCAGTATTTAAGACTGACCCTGTTACAAGTACAAGGCACTTGCCTAGGCACCTTGTAATGGTTTCTTTTTCTTTCCTCTTTTCCCTTTCTCTTATCTTACTTACTATAAGTGTAGTATTAACCACAGCTGTGAGCTTAGCTCCAACTTATAGTAAGAACTCTATCTCTTATCCTTTACAGTACTATAGTATTCATTTACTTAGCTGTGAGCCTAGCTCCAAGTACTGTAAAGTGCCTTCATCTTTTCTTCCTTTCTTCTATATTTTATTATAACATTTACCTGCTAAGTGTGAGTGCAGGTTATGGCAGGCAGCAGCTATCAAGGTATATATCAGGGAGATGAAGTAGGATACTTCCAAAAGGGAGAGTATTGCAGGCAGCATGTCTGCAGCAGGTAGTAAGAGGTCACCAATACAGTAAGTGAGGTGATGTGGTTCAAGTAAGCTGCAGGGAAGTGTAAGAGTAAGAATAAGATGGTAGAGATAAGTGGCACTCACTCAGATGATGTAGATGATGTCTGAGGAGTTGTATAGTAGGAGGTCCATCTTATATAGTGTCCACAAGTAGAGGTGGAGTGTATGTGGGTAAGTACAAGGACTGCCATATGTAGGAGGACATGTGTCATCTGGAGTAATGTGTGGAGTGAGAGTGTGTGTGGACAAAGTGGCAGTCTGAGGATGTGGGGAAGAAGTGAAGTACATATTGTAGATGTAAGTAGTATGTGTATGGCAAGTTATGGTAAGTAAAGGGGAGAGCCGAATGAAAGTAGATGTACAATGCCAATAAAGACTAACACTAAGGACTATGACTATACAATTAGCAAGGACTCATTATGCCTTGCATTTATTTATCTCTGTTTTGTAAAAATGGGCATACAAGCACAGCTAGGTGAAGGATGATGTCTAAGTTTAATTTAGTCATAGAGGAAAGAAGTGGCACCAAGGCCTGACTATAGAGATTTATCCCCATTGAGGGTTTATGACTGATGTTCAGATCAAAAGATAAAAAGAAGATGATGACCAGAGAGAAGATATAGTGGGTTTGATAGAATTTGGATGGAGCTACAATGTGTAGACCAACCAAAAGGAGATAAGTATTAGAGATAATTAGAAGAGAGAAGAATAAGATGTAAATATGTAGATAAGATCAGATGAAGATGAGTAGATGAGATCAAATGAAGATCAGAAGATGATCAGAAGATAAGATGGGGCAAGGGCATGATTAGCATTGTATAGTGAATGATAAATTCAACATGTTTTTCTCTTGTTCATTTTGCACTTGTGGCTATTTACTCATAGCTTACTATGGATGTGACTTGGTCACATGATCTTGTTGATTGCTGTGCAATCATTGTTGATCAGTGAACCTTATCTACTTTTACTATCTTTAGAACTCCAGTTTTGTATAAGTAGTTGAAAGCCTGGTGGTCTTAAACCCCAGTCTTGTCAACTTCACAATCTAGGGATTCTCCTATACTGTGTTTGACCTAAGCTTGCCTCCATCTTGTTGGTTTTTTCATTACATTATGATGCTGATCACACTGTTTACTTATTAAGTATACTTATCTCCATCTCATCTTATTGGTATTTCCTTTCTCTTTATGGTTTGAGCTCCTTTTAAACTCTATCTTGCTCTTACTATATCTTCTTTACTTTGTCTTTGTCTCACCTCAGCACTTCTGCATGTGCTGAGGTGAGTATTTCCTCTACTCTCTGAGTTCTCTTCTGACATACCTGCTCTATGCAGCTCTTCTGTGTACCCTCTACTCTCTGGTACACATCTTCTCTATCTTACAGATGTAGCAGTCTTGCTCTCTCCTCTTGCTCTGATGGGCTCTAGCCCTTCTCACAATCTCAATCTGTCTTGGGCTTGATGCCTGTTCATTTTATATCATGGTCTTCTCTCAGTTTGCTGCCCTGCCCAGAATTCAACACATCTTGCTGCATAAACCCTAAGAACTAAGTCTAAGATCTCTAAGTCACTAAGTGTCACTAAGACATCCAACACTCATCACTCTGGATCCTCATATAGTCATCAGAGCTATTACTCTTATCACTATCTCATTGATTCCATTCATCATCATCATCATCATCATCATCATCATCATCATCATCATCATCATCATCATCATCATCATCATCATCATCATCATCATCATC
>QLPN01007385.1:0-27761 GCA_003314395.1 Albatrellus ellisii
GAAACCTTAAGGGAAAAGGGGGGGGGGGATTGACATCTAGATGTGTTTAGTATCATTACAAATATCCCTGAGAGAAATAGAGCATGAATTTTGTGCCCAGGCTGCATTTCAAAACTGTGAGATACAACGCGGAATTAGACCATGGACTCCTTGGCAACCGTACCTCAGGTCTCATACGCGCAGCGTCATCATCCAGCCTTGCCCGAACACCTCGACGCACCTCCTCAACACTTGTGCAGCTGGCCACTGCAGCTGGTACACATGGCGTGGGGAGCCCGTCTCATCCGAGGGACTCTATAGATATCAAATCTGCGGGAGGCTGTCCAGGTACATTGCGCAAAGAACAGCTTTTGAGTGTGAGTCGGTAACATCATCGATTGAAGTTCTCCGTCAGCAGCGATTCGAACGTGATCTAACTACAGTCATGCTGTTCCAACGCGGACGCTCATACTCTGATATTCTGATGCGGAGATCACAACCCGCTGGCTTCTCGCTATAAATACTCGCCTTCGTATTGATTGTACCGTAACTAATAGGCGTGGATACGGTCGGAAGGCCCTCTCAAGCCGGCTGGTCCAGAAAACTTGGCAGGGTACCCTCTGGCACCCCGCATAACGAACCAAGCCTTCCTGTAGCCGGGGTTTTAGTGGGTATTGGGTGAAACGCACTCTGGCGCGCAACCGCTAGAATACTAGCCCGCATGACAGGCGTGCATAAAAGCATTTCCCCCTGGTGGCCCCTTCTCATCCGTTTAGGGTTGAAAGCTTCCCACACCCACCCAGCATGGCGCTGGGAGCTAACCTGTGTTAGTTGTCTTGCACCTTAAACTCCATCAGAAAAAAAAAACATAAATATGTTGTATACATGAGTGTTGATACATGTAACTATTGATACACTAGGAAGATTCTATCCAAGGTGTTTGTTTGTCCACCAAACTTCCCCTGCAGAGTTCTTTGTCACCATTCCCGGATGTAGATACACTTCTCTTCGAGCAAGGAATACCACCGGGAATACTACAACAGCGCGTTTATATCTTCCAGAGTTCGTGAGTCCCAATTGGGAGCGGCCCAGCATGGTATAAGTATTGTGAAGACACTTCGGGGTCCAGAAATAAAATGATGTTACCCATAATCACAAAGGCTCCTCCACCGACGAGCGCCGTAAAATCTCCTCGTCTGTTTCTAGTAGTCCTCCCCTTTTGCTCTTCGGCTGTTCCTCCTGGCTCCCCTCATCTGCATCTCCGGACAGCTCTCCATACGGCTGCGCGGTCTGCGCATCGCCTGTCTCCGCCTCTTCAGGATGCACGTGAATGAACGGTCGAATACCCCAAAGCAAGGCGGTGGCCGTATAGAGCAGAATAGCACTCATCACGAATATTGCTTTTGGATAGTCTGCAACCGTTGCTCCATAGATCATCGCATAGATAGCCGGCTGAGTGTTTCAGATTAGCCCTCAAGCGGCGCAATCAACATAAACAACACGTACTGCAATGATATGTCCCACAGCATTGACAACACCCATCGCTCCAAACACAAGTCCCAGCTCCCCTCCTTTCCCCATCGCCTGTAAACTCACCGCACCAAGCGAGTTCAAAGCTGGAAGTCCACCAGACGTTATCGAGTTCAGAGACGTGAAGAAGATGAACAGAGCCTGGGATGACGTTGGCGACAGCGCCACGAGGGCGTTTGCCGATGCGTCCGTGAAGAAAGAGATAAAGGTGATGCGCTGATCGAAGCGCAGCGCAGACGCGAGATCTTTAGGGCTAGTATTTGCGCCGGTTTTGGTGCGGTGAGGATTGAGCCAGGTGAGGACGGCTGCGCACCATCAATGCGTGAGTTGAGCCGGGAACGACAAACTAATGAAGACACACCTGGAAGGAGCACAAGTAGGTTGATAGCACGAGTCACCCAGAGCAAAGACATATAGTAACCGAGCTGAATTATCGCACATTCAATCGCGGCTTGATATTCAAGAAGCAAATGCGCCCACCTGCTCGCTGTCCCAGCCGTACACGTGTCTTACGTATAGATACTTGAGATTGTACACTTGCTGCAAGAAAGAAAGAAAGAAAAAAGATGAGCAACGTCTGCGAACAACTGAAGACAGGCACCGAAAGCCTACAATGGACAGGACGTAAATAAATAGTGCTGCGCCGGTCAACGTCAGATTCCAGTCCCGACCTCTCCGCGGTCCATCGAGTTTGTAAGGAACGAACAGGGCTATGGGCCGCACAAGCTGCAAGAAGACATTGCCAATGCCGTGTCGAGCCAGCTTCATTAGACTTTGCCGCTCCAAGTGGCTGGAGACCGACCCTGACGACCTGGCGCGAGAAAGTCGCGTATCTGAGCGAAGGGACTCAGGAAGGATGAAGACGACGAAGATTAAATTGACCGATGCGATGAGGATGGCCAGGGCGAAAAGCGTGGAGGTTGTCGTCCGAGAGCTTATGTGCAGCGCGAACCCATTTAACTATTGAAAGATATCAGGACAAGAACTTGATGATCTCGCAGACCTGCGTCGTATGGGACAGCTCACCCATGGCCCAGATGCAAGACCTACGTAAAGCATTCCTTGCATCATCGAAAATATCCGGGCGCGGGACCCATCAGGAGAGCAGTCTGTCGCGTACCTAACATACATAAATGGTTGGCGTCAACTCTGAACGACAACATTTTGCGAGGCTTACGCATGCGTGATGCCATTGTATGTTGATTGTGCCCCGAGGAAGCCTTCGATAAGAGGCGCAGAAATGATAAATGCTTCACCATGTCGGCTGAAGATAGAGTCCGTGCGGGACACAAGAATGTAAATAAGATCCCTGCATCAGAAGGGTTAGGAGAGCGATGACATCCTGCATCGAAAGAGGGCAAGCTGACATGAAGGCAGCGCCAAAGATGGAGAAGCCTAGGATCTTTTTGCGACCATACAGGTCGCTGAGATGAGTCAACCATCCCGTTGTAATGGCACTCAGAATGCTTTCTGTCGTTTTGACGGCTATGAGAAGCAAACATACGTGTACAGCTTGGGTGGTAGAGGAAGAACGAGGCTTACATGCCTGTATGCGAGCCGCACGTGCCTGGACCCTCGGATCTGCTGAACACTTGTCCTTTTCCCGGACAGGTATATAGGAAATATTGATATGAGCGCCATTCTGAGGACTACCGAATGATAGAGTAGAAGCAGAAGTCGAGTTACTGAACGGGAGATAGGCATGGGCAGTGGGTGCGGTATGATGCAGAGCTCTGCAAGCCAATTGCGTATAAACCTCAACTCGAGGCGCTAGTGTCATTCCGCGCTGATAGCATGGAATAAACTCTCAGGGATACAGTCGACATGTGAAAAAGAATGGACGAAGAACGTACACATAATGACGATACAAGAACAACCGGAGCAATCCTGGGAATAATGGTGAGAGCAGTCGATGTAAAGAGGCTCGGTTGACGAACCAGGATGGCGAAGCCCTCTTCCACCACGGTCTAGGTTGTGAATGGCGGACGGGAGAGACTTGAAGAAGAGGATCGCGCTCCTCATTGTTGGGGTGAGCGGACATGTCGTGGGGGGAGGGAGAAATGTTAAGAGGGAGATGTTGGGAAGAAAAGACGAAGGGCATGTTGGAGGGAATGTATATGTATTGATGATTAACACTGCCCCCAGGCCTCACAGAAGCGTAACGGGATATGCAGATAATAGCAAATATTGAGACATCTCGCTTATCTGATAACTCCAAGTGGCGGCACGCCGCTGACCTTGCTCAAGATGTCCCAATCAAGCATGTCCTAATAATTTCAAAACAGGTACATGTAAGAATAAAATGTAGTATTGGACGACGTAGACATGCGCTTGTGAGAAGAATTATGTGTGATCCAGAGACGACTTCTGTGTTTTACGTAGAGAGTTGAGTTGGAGATTGTTAAGAAACAATTGATATGTGTACTACTGTTCAAAAAGCAAGGCATGCCAATTGTGTGGGATGTAACGATAAGAGTGATAGAGATGTAACATTTGCGGACGTGGCAATAATAGAACAATGCCTTCTACAGGGTAGTAATTAATGTTGAAGCGGACGAGAGACTACTTCGTGGAATTAACGTAGCCTATGCTGTACTTTGTGGTGACCCACATCAGTTTGCTCCTGTTTCAGGTGAGAAGTTAGGTGTGCTGTACTATCCAGTGTCAAGTGACGAATGCAAGAACAAGAATTGTATAAGAACATTCTCTCGGACAATTATCATCCTACATCGACGCTACTGAATTTCATGTCATCAGCACCTCTATTGCCCATCCAACAATACAATACAAGATCAAAGACTTGCCAACATGGAAGAAACTTGAAATGTACGATCATAAAGCCAAAAGGTGAAAGCACAACTGGAGCCAGTCCTTGCAACATAAAATGCCAAAACTTAGCTATGATGCAAGAGGAACAATTGTTGTGATTGTTCTACATCCTGAAGAACTGAGCTTCGCATATGTTGTCAGACACCCCTCCCCCTCTGTAAAGCTAGACGATTCGCACACCACACAGTTATCAGGTCTAGAAGAGAATGCCAGTGTGTTACCTATCAAGCCAGTCATAAGTGCATTCCAGATGTCTTACAATGTCCTATCTTCGTATTTGCAGAGTTGAACACAGCAATACAACATATGTGACTTGAACTGAAGCAGCCTGGAAAATCAATTGATCAGTTTGTTTGGCAAGGACTCTGTGCCTGTATGCAGCCAGGAAAGGCGTACATAAATAAAATAAAAGGCAATTTCACAGTGGGATTGCAGCTCTCCCAGGTATGATTAGACAATTATGCTAGATAGAGCTTCTTTACTCTTCGAGCAAGAAACTATTTCTTGTGTCAGATCATCGCCACGTCCTGCCGAACCAGATATGAACATGGGACAAGAGGTGAACAATTGGCCATAACGCTTTCCACACTTGTAGTCTTGCCTTCAAAGTATTTCATGAGCATTCTACGCAATGCATCAAACAGCCCTCCCATTTGCTATGCGAAGCAGAACCACCAAAATGCGAGGTCTGCAGTTCTCTAAGGCATTAACTGCTTACAATATGTGATACATGTCCGCCCCGTGACGCTCGTGACGCTACGTGTTATCTGACTTTGCCTCTGCGAGTCAGCCTCACGCGTCCTCTCAACAATGAGCAACCAGTATCCGCGTGTCTGTCACGGGAAACAACCAACAAATATCACCAGCTACTTTCCTTCAAGGTCACAAATCCATAACACCAGCAGCGCTTCGTATCAAGCTCTGCAAGCGTTCAAGTCTCTATCACAACTAAGTGGCGGTACAAGCCAAAACAGGAACGACTCGCAAAACACAAAACAGTCTTTATTCCAACCTCGACTATCGACCAACAGGATTGGCCCCAGCTGCAGTCAACAAGCTCGGTCTGGGATCATCCCGTGTACCGCTACTTCAACGAAAGCCATCTCCACAAGCAGAGCCATAGTGTCCGACCTAGAGGTTATCTCCATATCCCCCGACTCTGGCGGTTCGCCAATCATTATAGCCTCTGACTCCTCCTCTCCACGACAGCGTCCTCGTCCATCGTCCCATTCCCTAGGTTTCGACGGTGTGGAAATCATCTCCCCTTGCCCACCGCGCGTCCCTCGGTCAGGCAGAAACGAGTCCTCTACCGTGTCCAAGTCTGTCAAACACGAGCGTTCGCCTTCGACCCAGTTTTTGGGTTTCTCCCAGCACTCTCTTCGTTCGCGTGCACGTCCGCCGGTCATGTTGCCGACCAAACGCAAGCGGAATATCAAGGATGCCGACGCGTCCCACTCAGCACACATATCCCACTCACCTCCCATCAGTATTTCTTCGGCTTCTGTCCCATCGTTTGCATTAAATGCCTCTGCAGCAAAAGCGAATGTTACACCATCCAGATGCCTGCGGCGGAAGAAAGCACGTCTTTCTCCCTCCACTCTGGGCAAGAGCGAGGAACATAAGGCAGATGAGCACACGGAAGGGGATACGGAATTTGTGCCGAGTAGCCAGAGCAACGAACACGAGCTTACTGTTACAAAGCTGATCTGGCGTGACCTACGCGAGGTGCAAGAAAATGTTGAGAATTGGCGCCGAGACGCTGCTGTACACTCGAGTTCGCCCAAGCACGGGTCCCTCGTGGTAGGCAACCTACACAATGACATTACGGCGCCTATGAACATGCGTGAGGATGCTATTTTTCCTGTTTTAGCTGCTCAGCCGACGCCCACCTGCACGCGACCTGGCCTTCCAGCTTCATTCTTATCCTCTCTTTCTCCGCTCACATCATCACCAGCTGGCAAGAATGTCTCTCCTATTCCACACAAGTCCTCTGGTGAAGCTACCCTTCGTATATTCACTAATTCTCTTCCGTTGTCCTCGTCGCCATCCTCTGCGCACTCCACTCCACATGCTGGAGACGTTGATCTTCCAACGTCTATCGACAACCCACCCGACGCCGATGAAGCATCCCTCATAGCAACACCGCCGCCTTCTTCCCCTGCTCTTCCCGTTCCGGGGACACCTATTGCTCTTGATGCCAAAACTAAAGCAGAACAGATTATTGCCCAGATTCGCGCCGAAGCAGCCGAAGCAGCCCAGCTGTTGCCAGAGTCTGATAGCCCAAAAGAATTGTTTGATCTGGATGACAGTAGCAGCGAGGGTGAGGCGTGGCCGTATCTTGGCGGGAAAACGAGGCGGTGCGATTGAATCCCATTACTTGTATTTTATCTGGATGTTGATGTTCTTGTCGTTGCAATATAGGTATAATGGAAGTTCCATGTCTTCTAGGTCGACATCTCATACTATTTCGACGTCGAAGTCGAAGGCAACTCCTGTTACTAGCTCGCCCCTTACGTCACCAGACGCGGCGTTACCCGCTCCTTATGCGATGCGAAAGGCAGTTGCGAGAGCACGTCTGGCGTCGACATCAACTGTAGGTACAAACAGTGTTACGGGACGCTCTACTCTGAGCACGAGCTCGCCTGGCGTCACGTCCCTACTCCCCAAACGTGCACGCGTGCCCGCTGCTAATGTTACTTCGGCGGCAACCTCAGCATACAAGTACAGAGCCAAGGCCAGGGGTGCGAATCCCTTGGAAGCCCTGCTCAAAGAGAAAATGGCCGCGGATCGTGATGGCCGAGGGATGGATGCGCTGCGTGAAGCAGAGGCACACGAGTGCAATGGTGATTTTGATGACCAGCAGGCAGCTGCAGAGGCGGCGCGCAGGGGCGTTCGGATACAATTCGATGACGAGGGCGCGGCCTGGGGCTTGGAAGACGAGGAAGACGAGGCTCAGGAAGAAGTCGATGCCGAGGAGCGGAAGCGGCTGCTCGGTGAGAAGCAGGCGCGGGCCGTCGGACGAATTCTAGAGAATGACAAAAAGATCGTTGAGGAGACTGCGAAGGTGCGCGGGATAAAGATCTGGCTTGAACATGCACAAGAGATGGGTAGCGATGAAGGCAGCACGTTGTCGTGGCCGGATCTTGAGGTGTGCACCGGCGCCGGAAAGCCTATTTTCAAGATGCTGCGTGCTGCTGCTCAATCATCTGGTTAGTTTCTGATACTTCTGGATTTCGCTGATGTCCATAGTAATGCTTTGACAGATTTTGGGCGACTGAAAATGCTGCTCGATGCGCAGTTGCTTCATGCGCTTGATTTTTCACTGATACCTGGGGCTTTTAGCTGGCTTTGCGAGCTTGGTAGGTGCCTTAACATTGGTTGTGTTTTTTATGCTCATACCGATTCGACTAGCGTGTTCACCGAGGCATGATGAGGTCCATCAATCGGCTTTCTGTTTCCTTTTACACTATTCTTCAGGTCCCCAACACTCAGTCTGCGATATCGACATGCCGAGCCTCATTTTACGCGCTTTGGCTCGTATAGGCCTCAATCCTGACTTTTTGGGGTTCTGCCAGCAAGATGTAGCTTTCTATTTTATGGATTATGTAGATGACGTGGACACCGACTCTCGCGTAAACCTTCTTCACAACATCGTGGACCTCGTTGTCACGTTTTCGAAGTGAGTATTTCACGCTTTCCGATAATGTCGGAATTCATACTTAACTGTGATTTAGGGCACGATGGCTGAAACCCTCTGACGTGCCCGATCTTGTCTTGGCTCTGGCGTTCATTGGCATAGATCAAGATGCATCTCCAGACTTGTGCACGAAAGTAATGGTTACAATGAATTATGTCTGTTCGTGCCTATCGATTGACAATGAGGATACCGATACCGATCGCGCTCATCGGGAACAAATGGTTAGTACTGTGTGTAACCAATCCACTTCGGAGTCTTACAGCCTGGTACAGATCGCTACAGCTCAGTTGGTCTTGAGATTTGCGTCCACGTTGTCAGTTGGAAACCAGGCGCTTCTGCTGTCATACTTTGCCGGAAGATGTCCTCACGCACTTCAAATATCACGTTGTGTTGCACACTGTATCATTGTAGGCGCAGATGAAATCAACGTAAGTACCGCGTGTCGTCTATGTTTAAGCCATAGCCAATGTAAGCTTCAATTCAGGCCAACAATATTGTGCTGCCTCCACTTGATTCTATCGTTGGGATTATTTCCAAAACGAACGGGCCTTTCAATGTCTCCGATGAGACTACCGACTACGACGAACTTGCTTCACGCATCGACATCCTCAGTGTTGCGCTGTCGGGGATCGAGGACTACGTGGCAGAGGAGAAGGACCTCCGCCATGGCCCACAAACATTTCCGCCTGGAAGCAGCTCATCTCCGCAGAAAGAACGGATGCCGCTGGAACTGGTGAAAAATCGACTCGACATCCTTCACAGCAAAATCGGTGCGCTTGTCTTTTGTTTGAGTTGAGTTGCAGGAGGCGTCTTGTCTGACGCATTGCTCGTGCTACAGTCGACACACGTGCCGCGCATCTTGATCGGTCCCACGCAA
The DNA here is from genome assembly GCA_003314395.1 of Albatrellus ellisii. Classification (NCBI taxonomy): domain Eukaryota; kingdom Fungi; phylum Basidiomycota; class Agaricomycetes; order Russulales; family Albatrellaceae; genus Albatrellus; species Albatrellus ellisii. Next base: position 8,913 of record QLPN01007385.1, read on the forward strand.
AGGCCGCCTTACAACGCCTCGCGATGCGCATGCATTACCAGCGCATAGCCGAGATGACTATAGGCCAGCGCAGCTTGCTTGATTTCTGGCGCTGAGGATTCCCTGAGTGTCAGTACCCGTCGTCTTATCGCTCGTCTCAAACTACTCTTCTGGTTCACACGGACATAATCTTATTCTTTGCTATTCTTGTCCTGTGGGACTCATCTTTTTTTTTCGTCCTGTCACATGCTTTCAACTCGGTAGCGTATTGGGATTGCTAGTCGTTCCAGGATACCAGGCATATACTAGTTCGTACATATTCTACTGATCGAAACCTTAGCAGGGCCAATTCCACAGGCATACAGACAACTACAGGAATAAACATCATAATGTAGAATCTAGACATCGAGTATTACGACGAGTAGCTACCATTGTTAAAAACCCGGCGGTTACTACGCCGAAGAGGATTAGAATCTGGAAGGCAAGCCGTGGTAGCCGCTTTGCCATCGGCGTGAGCATCGTTTCTGTGGTTTATCACTTTACGTCGACTTGTTCGGCGAAGGCCGGGATAGGCCGGACTTTGGGTGTTTTCACTTTGGGGTGGTATCAACCTTTCCATCCGTTCCTCAATCTATTCCCTATCTCTCTTTTCTCATGTTGGTATCTTCCGCTCGCTCTGCAGCACTGTCTGCTGGCCTGGGACGCAGGGCAGCTTCCTCCATTGCCCTCAAATACGCCAACGCGGCGTACTCCGCTGCCCTTGCCAAGTCACCTCAAGTCCTCACCAAAGTACAGATTGAGCTGAACACCATCTCCAAGTCCATTAGTGACACCCCCGAGCTCAATGCATTCGTCTCTAACCCCACACTCTCCGCGAAGGACCGCTCCGCCGCCCTCCCATCCCTCTATGCGCGCGCAGAAGGTGCGGGCGTGAAGAAGGAGCCAGTATCGGAAATCACGAAGAACCTCTTCACATTGCTGTCGGAAAACGGACGGCTGGGGGAGACGCAGGGGATCATCGAGGGGTTCAATGAGCTGGTCTCGAAGTACAAGGGGGAGTTGACGATCACCGTGACGTCGGCCGCGCCTCTCCCGAAGGATGTTCTAGCCCGCCTGGAGACCACGCTGAGGCAATCCAAGACTGCCCAACAAGCGAAGGCGCTGAAGTTGACCAACAAGGTGCGCAGTATCTGGGGGAGACTGTGTCTGCGCGCTCATCTTCGATCAGGTCAACCCGTCGGTGCTTGGTGGGATTGTTGTTGACTTTGGAGAGAAGACCATCGACCTGAGCGTGTCGTCGCGCATCAACAAGCTGAACAACCTCCTCCAAGGTATGTCTGCAATGTTACACGTCCGTGTATCATCGTCTCACAATTTACTACGCAGAATCTGTCTGAGGGCGTGTCGTGGCTTGGTGTTGGCATTCCGACTAGATTATTAGGGATTGTTTGAGACGAATATCATAAATTTACTGCCAGTTGATGTGTAGTACGTGTGAGGACATTACATAATTGATACGGTCTCGTGGACTAGCGCGTGTTGCTTTTGAATAGTAGATTGTAGACCTTGTCTTGCGCGTTCACTTCCCCTCCTAAAACCTGCATGTCGGCTAGACGAATACCATCTGGCATGCCGGACTGGGCGACTCTGTCAGGTTCGGTCATCAAAAAGATACACGATCACACTTATCTCTTATATTATCATCACAGAAGGAGAGTCCTCCCCCTCGACCCCTGCTATTTCCGACAACGACAATATCGATGAAATAATGCCCAGCGCGCCGTCATCTCAACCTTCCAAGCGTCCAGCTCCCTCCCCGCCACCTCACCCCCCGAGGCCCACAAAGATCACGCGCATACAGGCTAATGCACCCTCCACAGACTCCGTTTCCCCAGAGGAGTTGCCTACTAGCCTCTCACAGTGTGTGGAACGGTTGCCACGGTCACCAGTCAATGATGCACCGGCATCTCTCAGTGTGAAGAAGAAAAAGAGGAGGTCAATTGGGACTGTGCGTCCAACTGCCGCCAGCGCATCGGCCTTGCGTGGTACGTCGTCCTCGCTGATCAAGAGCGCATTTTCCTAACCTGCATTCATACCACAGTTACAAGTGCAAAGAAAGGAAATTCAAACAAGAAGGCGTCGTCTCGGCGTAACCGTAAGTCACTTCTTCAATTCTTGTTGTTATTTCCTTGTCACCTGCGTGACTACGGATAGAACGCGATCGGTCCGTCATCGAAATCTCCTCGGATGACGACCCTCCAGCCCGACAGGACCAGCCACCACAGTCTTCCCCGCTGAGAGCAACTTCAGGTCGTTGGTGGAACCCGATTCTCATCGAATCTGAAGGCGAAAGCCTCTCTTCCGCCTCCGTGCCGCCAGCCTCGCATAGCCTGCCATCCGTCTCGGACGACGCGCCACCACTGCTCGCGGCTGCAAGACATTCATCTCCCTCCACAAAGTTTGTATCTATACCACCCCGGCCCCGAAGTGCGTCTAGGGTGGCTTCACCACCTCCGCGGACCACCAGGAGTCCAGACAATCTCGATTTCATCTCTCCGGATGTTCCTGATATGGTGTCCAAGTCAAGTCAAGATGCCTCTCTGTCGCCCTTGGTACAGTCTGCTTCTCAGTCGTCGTCGGCCTCCGGTCACACCCGGTTGCCTCTGAAGCGCGTTCGCGGGTCGCTATTTGGTGGAAAACAAGGCTTCTTCAAGGATGTGTTCAAGGCACAGCGCAAACCCTCAGCCTCTTCGGATCCGACGTCCACATTCACTCAGTCTGTCTCTGGATCGTCTTCTTCCCGGAATATATCCTTGCCTGCTCCCGGCAAGCGAGTTGAAGTCATCGCGCCTCTCAGCAACGATACAATTATGACACCGCCCTTCCTGTACGACTCAGAAGAACCAGTGCAGGTGACGAGTACAATAGATACTCAGTTGCCAGCGCAAGCACAGCCGGAAGATCCGCACAAGCCTTTAGATATAGCCCTGGAAATGGAGTGTATCTTACCCAACCAAAAAAGTGCTCTATTCCCATCTAGAGCCTTACATGACTTTGCTGAGCCAGCGTCGCATGATATGCTTGTTTCAGATATAGTGGTTGCAGATGCAGGTTCTTCTCACATAATTCCTGCAGAGGAGCCGATTCCAGTGTCACCTGTCGAGCAACATTCTACGCTGACACCGTCGGCTCCGCAAGAGCCGGTCTCTGGATCATCGCCCTCCATCGGGACAGCCTCTATATCTAACGTGGGTCTTTTGAACTTTTGGATGAGGGTTTGTGTTACTCAGGACATCGTTTCAGTCTACTTCAGCTCTTTCTCTCTCTCCTCTTCGGGATCTGACTTTGAAAAAAGCTATCGGGCGAGCGTATCATGGAAAGAAGTCTCAGTGGAGAAGGTCTCTCGGTAAGAAGTTCATATTTCAACGGGAAGAGGGAGCACGGCCGCCTGCTACTGCCCACAACACGATAGACCTTACTCAGGATGGTGGACATGTCGCCATGGCCATTGACAGTACACCCACATCTGAGAGAGGTGCTTTCCACACCCTCGCCGACCCTGCACCTAGCCTTGTACGACCCGACTCACCCTCCCTCCGTATCACGCTGGACGATATCCGCAACGTCAAGAAGAGGGCAGCGGCGATGAAGCCTACGAGGTCCACCTCCATTGGGGCGCCTGCGCCAAGCCAGCCTCCATCGGCCAGTCAGTCGTGTCCTGGAAGTCCGGTTCCTCCACAACCTATTGGTACTGAGACGATGCAGGAAATCAATCCACCTGCTGTCTCGACGCCACCATTGCCGCATGCCCAGATGGTGGATGTGTCGTCACACAAGCCAATTAGATTCACTCCATCACGCAGGGCGGGTGCTTCTGCTGTATACACCGTTGCACGGTCTGCATCCGACACAGCTGCCGAGCTCACTGCCACCATGGCAGACATGGACTTGGCAAGCAGTGGGCCGCCTCCGGGACAGGAAGAATCAGATCCAATGGATGTCGTTGCTTCGGTAAGCACTGTACTCCGTAGAATTGCGAAGAACCGATTTAAATGTGCTCATGCCAGACACCGGCCGAGGAGCAGATTGAGACCACGGACTCTGCTTCTGCTGCATCTGTCTCAGCGCCAGAGTCATTGGACCAGCATACCTCTGCATCTTCTGACGAGCTCGAGTGCTTGGATATGCTAACATACCCAGAGGGTTATAAAGATAGTGAACCTGAGAACAGCGAGCTTGAAGTAGATCTCCCATCTGCGCACAAACGTCCGGGCTGTGACATTGTAAAGGAGATCCCACAGCTAGAAGCTCCGAGGCCGGTGCAACAGAAGCAGATTGCGCGGAAATCTACCGCTGTACCGCTTAGACACTTTTCGGCTACATCCAGCCGCACCTCCGTGGAATCATTAGATTTGTTCAGGAGATCGCCGCCACGGACAATCGTGGCGACGACCTGTATCCAGACCAGCCTCGCAAGCATCACTCCGGACTTGTTTATCCAAGGGCAGCCGATCATACATTTGACTGGGGCGCGGCTGATGATGGAGTATCCCCCGAAGACCTTCTGGGCCAGGGATCTGCCGCACCGCCTGCAGGACCACATGAACTCGCTGCATCCGCTGTACCGCTCCTCTGACATTGCCCGCAAGATCTTTGAGGCGGCGATTCGGCAGAACACGTTCGAGGACGAGCCGGACGCACCCCCGATCCGGATCATCAATAACATCGATGACGAAGCCACACCGCCGTGGGAGTTTCACTACAGCAACCACATGTGGCACCACGATGACGTGCCTGCGCCCGACATCAATAATTTGCGCGGATGCGGGTGCCAAGGCTACTGCGATCCAAGATCCGAAACGTGCGCCTGCGTCAGGCGACAGCGAGAGTACAGCTCTGACATTCATGGATTTATCTATGACGACCGTGGCCGGCTCAAAGCAAATGATTACCCTATCTTCGAGTGCAATGATCTTTGTGACTGTCTCGAGGAGTGCCGAAACAGGGTGAGCCCGAGCCAACACCAAGTCATATATAAACTTGTTTAATTGGGGTGTTCAAGGTTGTTCAACATGGAAGGAAGCATTCTGTCAATGTACAGAAAACTCCTGGAAAGGGATGGGGTATGTTCCCTCTTGCTCATCTCTCCTTGTATATAGCCTAAAGTTCCACCAGGAGTCTTTGTGGGACCAAAGAAGATACCCAGGGGCACATTCATCGGTGTTTATGCTGGAGAACTTCTCACAGACAAAACTGGAACTGAGCGGGGCATGTGAGCAAGGATATTTGCTACTGTGACTATTGCTGATCCTTCATTAGTAAATACAACAAGTTTGGCAGGACATACCTATTTGATTTGGACTTTTACCATCTCAAACTGGGGAACAATAATATTGCAGGTGGTCCATCTGGTGATACAGATGATGATGATGATGACTGGCAGACTAAGTATGTTGTGGATGCCTATCATGCTGGGAATGTGAGTGCCAGACTGGCAAGGAAATGCTCTAGCTGACTTGACTCTTTTTTTCCCCTAGTTCACAAGATTCTTGGTATGTTGCCATTATTGCTGAAGATTTTTTAAGTATACCCATGCCTCTATGCAGAACCACAGCTGTGATCCAAACTGCACCATCAATGCTTGTTACATCAATGAGGCTGATCTGGAAAAACCACTACTTACTGTCTTCACTCTCAGAGATGTCAATCCATATGAAGAGCTCTGCTTCTCATACTTTGGGCCCATGGATGATGGAGATGAATCAGTGAGTTATTTGAGACATGTTTTTTCAAGTGACTGGCATATTGAATCTATCTCAGGATGATCCTAAATTAACTGGTCTTGGTGCTAAGAAGACCACCAAGGATGCAGTGTATGCCAAGTGCCAATGTGGAGCTACTAACTGCAGGGGCACTTTGTTCAAGTGATTCTTTTTTGAATCATCGTGCAGTATGTAGTGTGTTGCATTTGTTCTTATTCTTATTAGGTCAAAATGCATCAAGCTTGGTGTTTGTGAACAGTGAACAAGGTGGAAGGAACTGCAGGTTGGGGTACCTACTAGACTATCAGTTGTTGGGGCATTCAGCATGTTACAGACTTATGTTAGAAGTTGGATTATATCCAGATATGAAAAAAAATGCAGAAAGCTGTCTGAGTGGGATTTCATCTCAAAACCTGGTCCGAGAAAAAACATAGAGGTCTGAGACCATGTCTTGAAGCATAGGAATGGGTTACACTGGGACTGGAGCAATCGATTGACTTAGCATGAACATGATGTAACATATGTCTAAATCCGTCTCATAGACCGGGTCACTACCGAGCCACTGATGCTGAATCAAGGCCGTGACCGTCATCACGAATATAAACCCCGAAGACACGGATAAGTGGACGTACATGATCCGAATACCTCTTTATGAACAGCAAGCCAGCACGCCTGAGAAGCCCGTTCTGATTCTGGGTTTACCCGTCTTCTAGTGACTTCTCCGGCATGTATGAGGGTGCAATTCGTGCTCGGACAGATATGGGTTACGGCCACCGTGACCTAGACCAGCAATGGACGTATCACATCTTAACCGGGCCTCACCTCAACACTGAATTGGCGCGGCTGGCCTGCGCAACGAAGATCGGAAAAGCGGACTGCGTGAGCTTCCAGCCTTGCCTCAATCCTGATGACGCGATCCAGGACCGCTATACGGTGCAAACATGGGATCTTCGCAACGGATCCTGGCGCTTTGCTGCCATCTTCGATGGTGCGATCCCTTTTGTTTTCAAAGTCATCAGGAGATGCTTGCTGACGGGATGCGTGGGGCGATATGGCCAGGTCATGCAGGCCATGAAATGGTGGACCATACCGTGCAGAATCTGCCCCCGAAGCTGTGCCAGGACCTTGCAGACGCGCTTGCCCAGTTGCCCTCCGACACCGACACTCTAACTCCTGAGGCCATTGAAAAAGTGCTAATAGGCAGTATAGAAAATTTCGACAACGCGACGCTGTCGGAATTTCTTGCGATATTTCCCGGTGGGCCAGACGAAATCGAGAAGCTCTCGAATGCGGAGATCGCCGCTGTGACGAATACGCCACATAACCTCCCGAAAGTCGTGCGCGGCATGAAGGGCACGACGGCCCTTATATCCCTCGTTGATCCAGCTGGGGAGAACTTGTGGGTTACTAGCCTCGGTGATTGTCTAGCAGGCGAGTCGGGGCATATTTATTTCGTCTGAGTGTTCATTGGGAACTGTCCTTCTTAGCTCTTGGGATTCCGCAGTCGGAAGATGAATGGGATGTCTCTGTTCTGAGTGCATATCACAATGGCAGCAACCCTGCTGAAACTGAGCGTATTCGGAGAGAACATCCTGGAGAGCCCGACTGCATCATGCGTGACAGGGTACTAGGGACCCTCGCTGTAACGCGGGGTACGTCGACCATCCCGTGTGTCCGTATCCCAGTGGCGACTCGAGCTTTTAATTGTTTCAGCGATTGGCGACTTTGCGTACCGGCTTCCAAGCATCTACACAGACCTTATTTTCATGAACTCTCAGCCCAACATGACGTTCTCGAAAATCGCTCGGAGCATGTGGCTCTACAACCTGACACCGCCATACATCAGTAACCGTCCTGATGTTCGGCACGTCAGACTGAAACCGCATGACGATACGAGTCGCAGCGCGTATTTGATTATGTGCTCAGACGGACTGGTAGATTTGTATTCCGCCGAGTGTTCGTTAGAGGGAGCTGCGAGACATTGGATGAAGGTCATCGCCAATCATAGAGAACGAGGGTCGAATTTGGCACTGGCCCTTCTCAGGGATGCGTTGGGAGGAGACGATGAAATGAAGGTGTCTAGGATGATGACGGTCGAAATGGCCGAAAGTTGGATGGATGATACAACCATCATCATCCAACATTTATGAATGATTTATGCTATGTGAACCTAGCTGTAGGCGATATCTAACTACCACCTTGTACTTGTACGATAGCCACACATGTGTTTGCGGTCTCCTTTCTCGAGGCAGAGGCAAAGTGTACTTTCTGTAGCTCGGCATCAATCTTACAAAAACGAGAAACAAAGTTACAATTGGGAGCATTATCATTAAGCTGACTACACTAACAGTAAGCTAGTACGTAAAGCGGATCACAATCATCTAGGAGCGGCACGTGACATCATGCTTACAGAAGGATCATTTTGATTGTGGCCTTCACTTTTGTTTTTCCACATCCTCCGTAACCCAGGCTTCATCCCACAACCTATCATGACCGACGTTGCTCAATTACAAGAGGGGAAGCAACTCTTCACCTGCCTCTCGTGTTGTATCGCATTCCTGACCGCAGAGGAACAGAGTGCGTCCCTAAATCTACATCCAATTATTGTTTTGAATTCATCCTGTTTCTGCTTAGGAGTGCACTATCGCTCTGACCATCACAGGTACAATATGAAGCGTCGGGTAGCCTCGCTACCTCCGGTCAGCGCTGTCGCATTCAACCAAAAAGTCCTCGAAAGGAGACAGGAGACAGCCGTAATGCTTTCATCAAAGGGATCGACCTGTGAAGTTTGCAAGTGTGACAACACCCTTTTTCTATCAGACATTATTCTCACTTGATCTTCAGCAAGTCTTACACCACAGAGAATGCGTATCATTCTCATATAAACTCGAAGAAACACCGGGAGAACGAGCTTAAGGCTGCTGCTCACAGCAAATCTCAGGTGTCGACAGAAGAAAAGCCAGATGACCCTCCCACTGCACCATATGATGTTCCGCCAGCCTTTGTGCTTGAAGAGCAGCCCCCAATGGCACAGCAAAATGCAGAACTGTCTGCATCTGTCATCGACACTGACCTTCGAGACTCTGAAGACGAAATGATGCAATCTATTGAGCAGAGGATCGCTGCCGCCCGCTCTCGCCTAACTATGTTACATTGTCTCTTCTGTTCCACCGTATCCGCTTCCCTCGAGGAAAACCTCATTCACATGTCGAGGGAACACTCGTTATTCATACCCGACGCAGAGTATCTTATCGATCTCCCCGGCCTTATCACTTACCTCGGAGAGAAAATCACTGTTGGCAACGTCTGCCTCTACTGCAATGGAAAAGGGCGCGAGTTCCGCTCCCTGGAAGCTGTACGCAAACACATGATCGACAAGAGCCACTGCAAGGTCGCGTACGACTCTGAAAAAGATCAGCTCGAGATCTCTGACTACTACGACTTCTCTGCCTCATACCCAGACGCGGAGGAGCGGCGGAAGCGGAAGGAGGAGCGGAGGGCGAAGAAGGCTCGGACGGAGGCAGAAGAGGGCTGGGAAGACGCCGAGGACCTTGACGGCGACGTCGATGAGGTGGTCGACGATGAGCCCGAGGACTCCGAGGACGAGTCCGAGCTGGAGTCCTCAGACGACGACTCCCTCCCCGAAAACCAGATTACGTTCGGCGACTCGCACCTCGAGCTGGTGCTCCCGTCTGGTAAGCGCATCTTGCACCGGAGCATGCAACGGTACTACGCACGGTCGTTTCGCGGCGCGCGGCGCGCGGACAAGGCGGAGGACCTGAACTCGGGCGCGGCGATCGTCCGACGACTGCTTGCGGACAAGAATTCGGCGCTAGTGCCGAGGAGGGGCGGGTTTGGCGCATTCGGGATGGGGACGGACGTTGTGAAAGCGCGGAACCGCGGTGAGGCGCGAGAGGCGGGGCGGCACGTGCGTGAGTTCCGGGATCAGAAGCGGAGGGAGGAGTTCAAGACGAGAGTTGGCTTCAACCACAATCACCAGAAACATTACAGAGACCCGTTGCTCCAGGTATGTCCAATAATGTGCATTGGGCTTGGGTTTTCTGCTCACCCCACGCCCTACAGTGATTCGCTCTACATATCAAAACTGTTGTAGTCTTGTAGCTCACACCTCACCTCCGTATCCGGGTCTGCATGCTCTACGATAGATGGTTTATTAATATCATAGTTTTCCCATGGACAGCGAACTACGGGTAGAGGTTGGTGCCAAGAATGCCATACGTGGGGGCTAAGATAGCGATGCGGAGTGAAGGACGAGGACAAAATAAAGCGAAGACATTAAGCTTGGTACCAAGTAGAACGGGCGGATCGGCAAGAGGCCGGGTCCTTGTCTGGTGGGGTATCCGTTAGAGGATATAAAAACAAGTTCGATGAGACTGATATAATTAAGATAACGAGAAAGTCTCAGAAAAAGTCGAGTGTGGCATAAACATCTTAATACAAATAAGCCGCCGGGACGACACCCTCACGTCTCGAACGTACGTCGCGCACATACCACCACCTATTCAGTCAATTAACGTCAAATGCAATGTAGACAGCAGAACAACGAGATAGGGCACGCACGAGTGGTTGCCATCATCTAGTACCTCAAGCTCTTGACCTATAGTGAGCGGGAGCTCGCCCTCGTCTTTGCCATCGAAAGAGTACCGTGCATGCGCCGGCCGCCCTGCACCTTCCTCGGCCGCCCTGAATCCGGCGATCGCGTCAGAAGGCGTCTCAGCGCGGACGTAGTTGCTGCCATCGGCGCCGGAGAATGGGTCGTGGCCAGTGGTCGACGTGCCCGCGCCAGCGGCGGCAGACTCCTTCTCCATGGTATCGTTGTTGAAGGGGCTCTGGGAACCAAGAATAGTGGTGCGTGTCGCGGCATTGATGTGTGCTAGGAGGGACGAAGGGCGATGTTGTGTCGAGGAGTTGTCATCCTCCGTCTCAGAGGGATCGAACTTGTTCAGAGCCTCATCCCGACGGGAGAAGAGCGTCCAGAGGATACCGATGAGGACGAGGAAGAACACGACTCCAGCGGCGATAGCAATAGATATAAGAATGACTACACCAGTCGCCAAAAAGTCTGTCTCATTATATCAGTGGCTGCCATAACAAGGACAGGGATACGAGGACACTTACGATGTTGTGTAAAGCTGAAGTTCGAGAGCGAATAGAAAAGCGAAGATATAACCCCAGGCGCACCAGAAGATGTAGCTGAAACGAAGTAGGGTATAAAATTTTGACCATCGAACAAGGCAGACGACGCATTGCCGAAGGATGAGTCGGCCAGGTATCCAGACACTAGAAGCATGCGGTCGGGCTCGATGATCCCGTTCGCATTATGGGTATTTTGCAGAGGAACCATAGCTAGTTGTGACACATTCGTCGAACCTTGCAGCGTTGAGCCGAGGTTCGTCCAATGATCACCATTCCAGAACAAGAAGAACGATGAAATCCCATTAGAGGATCTGTTCCTGACATCAGCAAATGACGATGCACATGACAAAAAACATCTCATTTCACATACCGTCCTGCAGCAAAGATACTACTAATGTTATTGTTGTTGACCTCAAGAGCAGTGACTGGGCCTGGAATTTGACTAGAGTCACCAATCGCAGCCCAACTCGAATTGCTGAACGTGAACTGGACAACATTGTTGGCCGCGTTACCTGCGAGAGAGATTGACCCAGCAGCAACAAGAACCTCCTGATTGTTCTGTAAAAAAAATAATCCATGAATGTCAAAGCACACACATTTTTGGGTGGGACTCACCCCTGCATAAGCGACAGATGTAACATCGCCCAGAATGCCACTACCAAGTGTGTTCCACTGTTTGATCGATGTGTCCCAAGAGCATATACTACGGCATGGCAACGAGCCTGCTTGTGCAAAAGAACCCGCAACGATGAGCGTGTTCGCTTGAGAAGACGACGCCGTGAGTGAGCGAACGATGACAGAGGCACCAGAAGCGGGCTGCAGAGCCTGCAAGCCACTCAAGTTCCAAGCTTGTTGAACAAGGTCGTATACCGCCAGTCCGTTCGCGTCTGTACCCGCAATATTGAACTCACCGCCTACGAACAGCGTGGTGCCCTGTACGAGAAGCGCGCGGACCGTACCGTTCAGTTGGATGCCCTGAACAGGCGTAAGTGTCTGCGACACTGTGTCGTAGAATGCGACGCCCTCGGCCGGAGTGGAGCCAGAGGCAAATGAGAAGTTGCCACCAATGATCGCAACCTCGTGCGAGTTTGAGGTGTTGGTCCAAAACGTACCAGCGAGAACGGCGGGGGCGGGGGTAGGTGGAGAGGGAGGAAGCGGTGCCAGCGCGGACGAGCTCGTCTGTCTCGAAAAGATTTGCGGGAACCTTAGGCTTGCGATCCATGCGGTGGGACCAACCCGTACGTGCAAGCGGCGGCGTTGACTATTCGCCTGCGCGGTAGAATCGTCGACGTCATCCAGTAAAACACCCATCGGTGTCACTTGGGGCACGTCGCTCTTGCCATTTTGAAGCATTACAAAACCGCTCGCGCCGTACTTCAGGGAGGAGATTATGTTGCCGGCAATATACTGTGACTGTTGCTGACCTTTCGCGGGTGAGGTGCCATTGCCAACGAACGAAACATTGCCGACGAGGAAACCACCGCTGTTAGCCCACGTTGACGTGCTAACATTCCATACTCCGAGACCGGGAGATTCAGCTCCAGTCGTGCTTCCTGCCTTCGAAAGAAGTTTCGTGAAGTTACCCGCCACTTGGATTTGACCTTCATCGAAACTCAGGCTCGATACCGCGCCATCAACACCAGCCTGCAATGCCGACCAAGAATCCTTCTGCACATTGTACACGGCTACACCCTTCAAGCTGCCCGAAGTCGACTTTGAAACTGTGTCTGAGAATGATCCACCCACAAATAAACTATCACCGTCGAGCACGAGAGACGTGACAACACCGTCCAATCCACCCCCCGAAAGTGCTGTCAAAGCGCCATTCTTGAACATAACAATATTGCTGGCATTCAATAACCCCAGGTCAAACGTGCCACCGAGGAAAATCATGCCAGAAGGATGATGTGCAACGGCCGCGACGCTCGATTGCGTCGATGACACGGAGTTGATGCCACCAAGGTCCGTGAATAAGCTAAAGCTGATAGCGTCCAGACCAGTGAGCGACGAATTGGACAACAACCCAGTTGCGTTTGCACCAGAGGAAGAGCTCAATGGCCACTCGAAAAACCCAAACCCATTGCGACCAGCATCAAACCCGTTATTAGCACCACTGGTGATATTGACCGACGTTAAGACGAGCTGCACTCTGTCCGCAACTAGCTCAAACTTTCCGCCTTGACCGCTCCCTTGTGGGTAATCCGCGAGCGTCATCGTGATGGTTGTGACAAAATTGGGCGAAGAAGGGATGATGGGTCCACGGTAAACAAGCTGCGTCGTGTCGTCCTGCTTATATTGCGAGACAACCGTGACCCACGGGTCCTGATCGCCGCCTGGGAACACAGTGACCTTGACCGTAGTGCGCAGTGCGCAGTCCTGGAAATCTGTGCAGCCAGGGACGAGCAGATTGATATCGTAGTCACCCGACGCAGAGACGTATGGCATCCAGGTGAAGCTTGGAGCATCGGCGGCAGGCGTCCCAACGTCTACGGTAGCCACTAAAACGGATTGGGTGGTTCCTGGGATGTTGGTATTTGCATCCTTTTCCGTCCATGTACCCGTTCTAGATGTGTTCGAAGCTACTGGCGCGAAGCACGAAAGGCCGTTTGAACTATCAAGAGCAGACGCAAATGCGCCTGAAGACAGCAGCTGGAACAAGTGCAGACCAGGGCCCGCACCTTGCCATTCCGAAAGGGTGACCTGTACTCCGGTGATGCTCAAGGCTTGGTCGAACGTGAAGTCTTGGTATGGTATTGCAGAGTCGGCCGAGAGAGGGCAAGGGTTTGTGCATGTGTGATTCTCGCCAGTCTGGGGATCAACGTAATGAAGAGGCTGGACAGTATTATCGGGAATGGAAGTCACGCTGTACCCAAGGTATAATTGATTAATGAAGGGCATACACTTTACATACCGAGGACGCACCTGAAACCAGTGGTGCCACGGCCGTTTAAGAACGTGTTTCCAAGACGTATAGCGCTCGCGCTCATGAACTGAAATGTACGCGCAGTGATCTGTGCGCTGTTTCCATCTGCGGCAAGCCAGGTCTGCCCGGGGCCATCTGCTCCGGAAGGGCATAAGATGACATGCACATTGCTAAATGAGGGATCTGAAGAAGAAGGCGATCCTTCGATCTGTGCATTTTCGAGCGGAATGGGGACCAGGGAGGAAGTAAACGGTGTGGCGCCCGGCGAGAAGGGGACGTTCGGGTTGTTCGTTGTGTTGAAGGTCCCATTGGTTTGGAAAGAAGTGATGAAGGAACCGGAAAAAAAGAGGCTTCTCTGAGACGAGTTGGTCGTGATCGACAGAACCTCCGCGCCAGCACCTGACAAGCCTCCAAATGGCGGAGCCGACCATGACGACTGACCAGCATCCCACACTCCAACAGAAGGGCTGGGAGAACCAAAATGGCCCCCTACCCAGACCTTTTTGTCATTAGAGTCGCAGAAAAGTACATTTATCGCGCCATTCGGCCCATTGGTTCCCAATGCAGAAAATGACTGGGATGACGGCGAATATGAAGCGATGTTGGACGCAGATGTGCCTCCAATGGAAGAGAAGGAGCCTGCAAGATAGAAGGTACCATCAAGGGCACACCCAGCGTCAATAGAGCCTCCGGCGTTGGTTGAGCCCAGTCTTGTCAGGGCACCCTCTGGGTCACGGGAGAGAAGAGTGGAAGTGGCAGGGTCGAAAGCAACGGAGGAGGTTGCATTGTCGAAAAGGTCGAGTCCGGCAAATGAGCCTGTGAGGCCGACTTTTCCCATACGGTCAAAGTCGACGAGGGGAAGCGCAGCAAGGGCGACATTTGGGAAGAGGAAAGCTGTCAGAGAAAGCCCTAAAAGTCTTGGGGATATTGGGATCATGGCCTAAGGATGGAAATGAGCATGCGCGGCTTTTTGGAGGACTGAGGGGAAGAAAAGAGGAAGGAGCGAGGGACGATAAGAGGAGGATGTACAAGCTTGAAGAGATCTGAAGCCCGTTACACTCCGCGTCGCTGCGTCCAACCCTGTGTTCATTCGCCTCGCGACAGTCTCGTTCCTCAAATCTTCAACCATTTCCTTTTCTGGCTCTACGCTACCCACACGGTCCCGTGACCATCTACCTCAGACGCGTCCCACTCTCAACGCGTCGTGTGACTGACTCATGCTAGCGCCCTGCTTATCTCCCATTACTGAAAATTACAGCTCAGACCATACCAAATCACTGCCAAACCAAGGTATCCCCGTTGTTCTTGTGCAGTAAAATATAATGATCTCGGTGTCCTTGTTTCATTGGGCCTTGATCATTATCACGGTTACCCAAAACCTCACTTCCAGGTTATCGAGAAGCGTTACAGAGACGAAGGAGGACAGTAACGGGGACGTTTTACAACACCATAATGTCACTCCTAGTCTTGTCCAAATGCCTCGGGGGCGTTCAGGTCGGCATTGCCACGCGTAGCGACGTCAACAACATGATCAGGGCCTTGGCCAGACACAACCCGTCACCGTCGTTGCCGGACTGGAACTGCAGAGGTTACGTTCTTGAGCTCGCGGAGGTCCCCAGGGATCCTGGTGGCATGCACACTGACCCCACCCCCGACAGAAGGCACAAAGCCGATGCCTCCCTACCTGATCTGAAGACCGTCAGCGTAATGACCGGCCAGGTGTCGCGCCGATACAATCATAGTGTCCCGTCTGTCAGGTATCACGCTCGACTGACTCGCGATTTGCTCGTCATCTTTCGTGCACACTGTTTGCTAACGATGGCCATAATAATAGCTTTTAGATTGGTTGTGCTTCGGCAGTAAACGACGCTAATGTTGTAAGAACATGTGGGCATCGCTGTCTCGCTCTCATTTCTGCTATACTGTACGACATCTAACCGACCTCTATTGAAACCCCCCCCCCCCCAAACTAATATCACAATGCACAAAGGGTGCATACAGGGCAGAAAATATATTCTGAACAAAGACAGTGCACGCTGCAACCAGTGGTTTTGATCATGTACGAGCGACTTGAAACTCCACAATTAATTGCTCAGATAAATTAAATATCGGTCAATACCCATTGTCCGAATACGGTTCAATGGCTACTGCCCAACGTACTAGGCCATGTTTGAATTAGTGGGTCACATAAATCACAGTCTGGCATCACCCATTGTCCTGAATTTTAATGAGCTTCTTTTGTGTTGTCTACTCTCCGCACGCAGCAGCTCTGAGTCATGTGCCATACCACAAATCCTGACTTTGGCACGTCCTATACTAGGGCCTTCGACACATCTGTAACGCATAGCTTCTAGGTCATCGACCGCACCAAGACGAGCGCGGGAAGCAGTGGAACCTGGTGCACATGGAGCAGGACACCCTCACAGGTAACGCGTATGTACTTGACAGTGTCCAATTCGGCGCCATGAGACCGAGCGACCCGATATAGCTCGTACGCCTCATCTGCGAGCACAAATTCTCCCCCAAGTTCGGCGAATAGAACTGCAGGAACCACGTTCATGAGTTGATCGAGTCTCTTGTGAAAGGCTCAAGAATAAGTGTGGGAGACCTAGGGCAGAGGGCACAGCTGAGACGGCTTCCTTCCTGCCTGATCTGCGCGAGGTGAGCCCCATCACGGTGACCCAGTACAGAAATAGACACCATTGCGTGTAGTAATACACCTTAGGCCGAAGGGTACGTACCGTCCGATGTGCTCGATCGTATACAATTGCATTCATCACGCAACAGGCAACCTTGCCGGCTTTCAGTGTCGGAGGCAAGGAGGCATGAAACAGCCAGTAATGATATGTCGGCAGTCTAAATCATCCGATTGCAAATGAGGTTCAGATAACATTGATTACATGTGTAATTGGATCACGTTGGCAAAGCCTTGAGGCGGATCTCATTTCGGACACTGACTTAGAACTCTCGGTCAGACGATGAACGTATGTTATAGAGAGAAAATACAGATATACTTCTCTACGTCTACGCCTCCTGGTCATTCTTAACCTTGAGGTCAGAAAGGTCTACATCCCCACCAACAGGGACAAGGTAGGCAGAACACCGCTCAAAGGACCTTGAGGTAATTCGCTCGAACGTCAAACGAGATGCAGAAAAAAAACCAAACCAAACGCTCACTGGGGATAGCGGTATCGATGCACAGGTGGAGGCTGCGCATTTCGAATTAGAAGTCTCTCTTCTGAAGCTTTCTGAGCCAATGCCATGTGCTTGTTATTGATTCTTTCCCAGGCCTCCCTCGGAGTAGAGTAAAACGCAATGTAACGCGTGAGGTAGTTGTCTTCGCCTGGTGCCGGTGCATACTTGTAGAAGGCCACGACTCCTAGCGCACCAAGGAGGGTATAGCCCCATCCCGCAGAGTTGAAGCCTATGTGCGAGACAAATGGTAAGCCAATGGACACTTAAGTCAACCGCAGTTCTCATACCTTCTTCGGGGTATTGTGCGGAATCGTGGTGCTCGTCGTGATGGTGCTCATGACCACTAGTGGATGCAGACCGACGCTGCAGGTGGGCGGAAACCACAGGTCTAGGACGGACAGCAATAATGGCGGCCCTCGTCAACGACATGGTGGGGGGGTGGATAAATTCCAGGATCATAATTTCGATTTAGCCCGATTGACCGCTGTGTGAAATTATGATTATGTAACACAATTATGTAGATGCTGTGACAGTCTGTGACTTCTCAATCCTTCACCACACTTCACCAAAGCGGCCTAAAATCCTGGTCGATCTACTGTACGCTTGTATAATTTCTATTCTAATCTACACACTTCCTCGCTGGATTGGTTCTTGGGTTCTTGAACGTTTCCGAACTACCGATCTGGGATCATCGGGAAGTCTAGAAAACACAAGTAATTTCACCTCGTGCATCTCTGAGACTTCGGTCTTAGGTTCAACAATCTTCAACATCCCATATCGAATCAAAAGTGCAACCTATACCTCCCTGAACTTTTTTTTGCCAATGGTCGTAGTCTCACCAGTTCTACCCACACCACCGCAACTACAGCTCGAACTCTCGTCATCTCCCTTGCTGACTTCTATGGACCCTCTCTTCTGTATCAACGCTACGGAGCGGCCTCCTTCTCAATGTGTCTCGGTCTCCTACTCTGGGTTTAGTACACCCATTCTCCCATCTACGGCTACCTCTTCTGCTTTCGCCTCTTCTGCTTCTCCCGAAGGTGCAACCTTTGGCAACATCGCCTACCCGTTGTTCCATCAATCTCGCTCCATTCCCCAGATAACTATAACCCGCCCGCTTTCTGATGTGTACCCCGACAAGCCGTTTCCCAGGCTTCCATCTCTCACTACATCCCTCTGTGAGTCCGAAGCTACTCCGCCGAACCGAACGAAGGCTCTCTTCGAGTTGATTGACAAGATAAACCAGGACATGACGACGGAAGTGGATCGTGTGAGGGAGAGCATCAAGGACGCGAGGGCATACGTATCAGAATGGCGAGAAGAGCGGCGCATGCGTAGGTTAGAGCTCATCCAGAGGGAGGAGGAAAGCAATGAAGTGAGAATCTTCGATAGAGAGGTTGATCATATGACAGTGGGCTGATGGGTCTGGATGTTTGGTACAGTTCATGATTATGACAATATCGATCCACAACGGCGTATGAGCGATTTTACTTCGCGTTTTCCTCAGTCACGACGTCGTATTGTAGTATCTGCCCAATATTCACACTCTTCTCAATGAGTATAATTTACTTGCTGAGTGTATAATGACCATGGAGGAACAATGTGACTGTCCTCCTATTGGACCATTACCTTTATTTCTTTGTCTACAGTACCTGTGGGAGGCCTTATGCCTGCCCTCGACTAGCATAGTATTGTTACAGCTAAAGCCATTGAGTTTCAGAAAATGGGCACAACATGCTAGATAAAATAGCTAAAATTACCAAAATATTTGACAAGGTAGATCACACCAAAAGCTGAGGGGTCATCTACCAGACCTAGCCAATTGATTATCTC
>QLPN01007392.1:0-35414 GCA_003314395.1 Albatrellus ellisii
TCATATCACCCATTTGTTGCACTTGTCACATTTCCTTTTGTCACCCCAGTCACATTGTGTTATCGTGCTTATTGCTCATAACTACTAACTCCCTCTACCCTGGTGTCTAGAGAACCTTATGACTCACACCCTCCAGCAATTGTTGTAGTTGTGGTTGATATTCCCCTTCAGCCTGGCACAGCACATATCATATTGGAGCCCACTGCGAGGGCTGCAAGTCAAGATTATGTCTAGACACCACTACAACCTTTGTTCATGAAGATGTACAAGCTCACTGATGATTGAAGCACTCTGAGATGAACTAGAGCAACTCATTGGCCCATCACACAATTCACCACCTTCCACACATTCCCTGCTCACAGAAGAAGAGCTAATCATTACCCCATGCACTTCATCTTCCATAGACTCATCATTCTTCTCAGCATCCAGTGCTTTATCATCACCTTTGATCCTGACTATAACCCTGACCCTATCCCACCAAACCAATCACCAATCCCTTTCACATATGCCACCCCATATCACACCAATGGCAACTCAGTACATGATGCCTGTGCAAGGCAACAGAACCACAACAGAATTCAATCCAAAGTGCCCCCACAACCTCTGACAATATTTTGAAGATCTTGAATTCCACTTTAATCTCACACAAATTCAAGATAACCAAACACATAAAATTCATGTGTGACACTATGTCGACATAGATGTCCAGGACCTCTGGGTGATGCTGCTGACATACAAAGATACAGCTAGAACATATGAAGACTTCAAAGCAGAGATATACAAACAATACCCTGGGTCTGAGGTCACTTGGAAGTGGACCCATGCAGATCTATCCTTTCTTATACAAGAGTGCCAACTATTGGGTATGCAGTCATTAGGCGACTTTGCTGACTACCACCACCAGTTTGTAGTCATCACAGGTTTCCTGTGGAGCACCCAGTGACTCTCAGAATATGAGCAGGGTAACTGCTATGCTGGAGGCTTCCCACCTAGTCTGTGGGAATGTATCACTCTATGTTTACAGATTGTTCTGCTGCAGCATGATCACAAGAATTCATATCCACTCAAGGACATAGAAGTGGCAGTGTGCTATGTACTTCAGAACATGACATCAGTGATTCACATGACAGGCATGATGCCATCTGCGACTACTTCTACTACCTCACCACCCACTACTAATATTAAAATAGAACCACCCAGGGTACTGGATATGGATGCTTGGGCTCAGGCAATTGCCAGAGCACTCAAGTCCCAACATGTGATATGTCCACAACAACAAGGTACTGCACCACCATGCAAAAATGGTAATGCATGCAATTTCTGTGGCAAGATGAATCACTATATTTGCAAGTGTTTGGTCATAAATGACTACATCACACAGGGTAAAATCAGTCATAACACTGATGGAAAAGTCATTCTGCCTACAGGGATCTTTGTACCTAGAGGCATCACAGGACAATGGTTGCACAACTGTGTCAATGAGTGGCATCACCAAAATCCAGGAAACATCAGCACTGGTCAGATGATGCTCAACATGCAGGTGATGAATGACTGCACCTCCAGTAGCAATGGCACCAGCTCATATCAGCTGCTGAAGGATGAGCATATCATGAATCTTGAGTGCAAATTGTATAACTTGCATCACATGCAGGTACTGTTCCAGCCTACCATCCAGACACAAAGGCAGCATGCAGAATAAACCTCAGCATCAGGTGACAATTCATGTGACATGCCAGAGGTACCTCTGCCTTGACAGTCTAACTCACACACACCACAGGTGAATCAGGAGTTGATGCCTCCTCAGGCTGAGACTACCCAGTTGGCAGCCTGTAATGATAATGGTCCACCCATTCACCCTTTTGCCCAAGTTCAAGATGCAACCATCCCTGCACCTGTATCTGTCAATCCTGTGCCATCATGTGTTGCACCCACACAGAGAAAACTTGACAATGCATACTGTGTGGATCTGCTGATTCATGACAAAGTTCATGTGGCAGAGGTATTCCAATGCACTATGGAAATGCTGATTACTATCACCCACTATCAGCTTTACTCCATCACCCCAGAAGTCTGCTACCAAGCTTGGGAGGCAATGATGGTGAAGAAAGTTCCCATTAATCCAGGCCCCACAGCAGCTGCAAACTACATGGAGGAGGAGGACAATGAAAATGACATCATCAATAGCTACACTCAGACCATCTCCAATGAAAAGGTTTGTTGCCTAGCACATGATATGCCATGCAAATTCAAAGAAGCAGTCATGTCTAGTCAGTGTGGCAAGCCTATCATCATCCCTGACCCATACAAAGTGTACTTTCATGAGTTTCTGCCTGGCCAGCCACCAGACTCACTCATAGTCACAAAAGAGTTGGTGTCACTGCATTCCATATTACTGCTGGTCAACAACAATCAACAAATTGAAAGCATAATTGATCTGGGGTGCCAAGTGATTGTGATGTCAGAGGAGGTTTGCCATTCACTTGGCCTCACCCATAATGTTCCATTTTTATTTAAAGACATCACATTATATTTGCAGGTTCATGTCATCCACAGTCCAGCATACAACATCTTACTAGGGTGACCATTTGATGTATTAATGTGAAGCATTGTTCACAACTTTGGTAACAAGGATCAGATGATCATGATCCATGATCCTAACATGGGGTCATCAGTGACCATGCCGATGCTACCATGTGGGTCCCATCAATTCCAGTTTTGCCAAAAAGAAGTATCAGGTTTTTGTGATTTGAGGATCTGACTGAGCATTGGGGAGATCACAAAAATAATGATGCATGCAGTAGCGAGAGCACAGACTCACTTGACATCTCTGATGTGTTTATTTGCAATAATCTCATTCCTATTTTTCAGCTTTACACTACAAATCCCTCTCCATCTACACTTCCAGATTCTGTTTTTCTCAATTCTTCAGACTCCACTGTTGCCATGTATGAGAAGAGAAAGTATAAGCTGGTAGCAAAGAAAGTGTGCCCAGTTATGGCTGATCTCCCATCACATTTTCACATTATTCATGATATACACAGAGATCCTCTCACATCTATTCCTATACTTTTACCAAATCCTCCACCATTTATTCCAGTTGGATGCTATACTAATGAACACAGGGATATCATAGACAGAGCACATGAGGGTGACTTCCTTTTGCCTGCCAAGTGTGATCTCATGCATCACTTTATGTGCTTGCAGCACTTGGGTTTTGTGTGGGACAACTCTGAGTGAGGGCATTTCTGAGAAGACTTCTTCCCACCCATTGAGATCCCCATTTTAGAACACAAGCCTTGGGTACAGCACAACATTCCCATTCCACCAGGCATCTACAACAAAGTATGTCACCTTATTACCAAAAAGATCACAGCTAGTGTCTATGAGCCATCCAATTTGTTGTATTGATCTCACTGGTTTTGTGTCATCAAAAAGGACAGTACCAGTCTGTGGATTGTGCACAGTCTCAAACCACTCAACACAGTGATGATCCAACACTCCAGTGTACCTCCATTTACTGACCTGCTTGCAGAACAATTCACAGGTTGTGTTTGTGGCACAACATTGGACCTATATGTCAGTTATGATGAGTGATCACTCACAGAATCATTGCAGGATCTAACCACATTCCAGTCACCATTTAGTGCATTGCATCTCATCACCCTTCTGATGGGGTGGATGAATTCCATTCCTATTTTCCATGAAGACATTACCCATATTCTACAGTTGGAAATCCCACATGTCACAGTACAATTTATTGACAATGTACCAGTGAAAGGTCCTGACACCGATTACCACAACACTGATGGTAAATATGAAACAATTCCTCAGAATCCTGGCATCTGACATTTTGTTTGGGAGCATTTCCAAAACCTAAACCTCATAGTCCAGTGAATGAAGTACACTGGAGGCATGTTCTCAGGGTGCAAGACAGTGCTCTGTGCTCCAGACTTCAATGTTGTGGGACACTGTTGTACTCCAGAAGGCCATATTCCTGAAGAATTGCATGTTGTGAAAATATCCAGCTGGGGTCCTTGTTGCAACTCTCTGATGTTCACACATTCCTTGGTACTGTCAGCATCCTTCACATCTTTATTCACAATCTCACACATCATGCTCATGCTCTCACCATGCTCACTCATAAACTCCAACCCTTCATCTTTGGTCCAGAGCAGTTAGCAGTGCAAGAAGATCTCAAACAAGCCATTCTCTCATCTCCCACACTGAGACCCATTGATTATCATTTGCCCACACTGGTTATCATCTCAGTCAACACCTCATATATCACAGTTGGCTTCATCCTTAGCCAAGAAGATTTGGAAAACAATGGGCAACACTATTTCACGTGTTTTGGCTCAATAATGCTTAATGATTGAGAGTTGTGCTTTTCACAAGCAAAACTTGAGATCTATGGCTTATTCTGTGCCCTGCACACATTGAAGCTCTACCTCATAGGTGTTTGAAACCTCTATGTTGAAGTTGATGCCCAGTATATAAAAGGCATGCTAACCAACCCAGACCTTGCACCTTCTGTGAGTATCAATAGGTGGATTATTGGCATCCTTGCATTTCACTTCATGCTTGTGTACATATCCAGTGCAGTCCACAGTCCAGATGGACTGTCACAAAGGCCTTTGCAGCTGGTGGTACACCTGAGGCCAATGATGAAGGGGAATTTGATGAATGGATTGACCACTTTTATGGTTTCATGCATAATATTAACCTACCATTTCCATGAAATGCTGCAGCACTGCAACAGGATGAATGGCTTCTCGCTGTTTGTGCATGGCTGGATGACTTACAGTGCCCAGTTGATATCAATGATGCACAGTATGTGAGATTCATGCATTATTGTACTGAATTTTTTGTAGTTACAGGATGTCTCTGGTGAAAAGATCTGCATGGTCAGCACAAGGCAGTCCTCTTCTATGTGGAGCAATTACCTATTCTACAATCTGCACATGATGATATCAGTCATCAGGGTATTTATGCGACACACATGTTAATCCATGAACACTTTTGGTGGCCACGATTGCTGTGAGATGTAGCCTGGTTTGTATGGATGTGCCATATCTGTCAACTGTGGCAGATTAGGAATGTCTTGCTGCCACTGACAGTTGTGATGCTGGTGCCCTTATTCACCACAATGTACATGGATTCCATGCATATGCCTCCATCTGGAAGATATAAGTATATTGTGCAAGGACATTGCTCACTCACACATTATCCTGAGTTTCGCATGCTACATTCTGAGATGGCAGAGTCCCTTGGCAACTGGATATTTGAAGATGTCCTTTGTCACTGGGGAGCACTTATGGATATTGTGTCCAACAATGGCACACCATATGTCAAAGCACTCAACTATTTGGTGCAGAGGTATCACATCTGACATATTCACATTTCCAGTTACAATTCTTGCACTAATGGCATCATTGAGCATCCACATTTTGATGTGTGCCAGGTGTTGTTCAAGGCTGCAGATGGTGACCAGTTGAAATGGTCTCAGGTTGTGTACTCCATGTTTTGGGCTGACTGTATTACAATTTGTAGGCACATGGGGTGTTCCCCTTATTTTGCAGTTACTGGCACACACCCTATCCTACCCCTCAACATCACCAAAGCTACATATCTCATTCTGCCACCAGATTCTGTTTTATCCACCACCGACCTCATTTCTTGCAGGGTGATTGCACTCCAGAAGCATCAAGAGCATTTAACAGACTTACACTCCACAGTATTTGACACACAACAGGAAGCTGCAGCCAGATCTGAACATGAATTTGATGCAACTATCTGTGACTTCAACTTCCAGCATGGCACTCTCATCCTCATCCACCACACCACCATTGAAAAAGCACTAAACCACTGATATGTGCTGTGTCAGGCTGGAGGGGAAAACCAACCACAATCATGTCAGGCTGCTATTATTTTCCCTATTTTTCTCTTCATTTTCCTCTATTTTCTTATGTCTCTATCATCATAGATCTTACAATCGCTCTTGATCTATCAAAGTGATTCCCATGGTCATGCATTCCTTCTCTTCATCTTGATTGGCTGATGACGCATATGTTGTCCAATCAGAGATTGGTCCATTCTATCTTTAGTTATACTTCATTTTCTCACTCTTACTGTGGATGCTCACCAATCCTTCTCACACCTGCTGCAGAGAATCACCAATCACTCCCACAGTTACTGTGGAGCCTCAGTCAGCACTTATGCATCCCTTCTATTATTAGGTATGACATCATTACTATAGTTTCTCATATTCCAGCCCTATACTGTACTGCATGGTCTGTGCATGATTCAGAGTACTATATATACATAAGACTTCTAGCAGTTTATTCCCCAGTTCTGATCATCTGGGATATCTGCTAGGTACAGTACTCTTCTCTCCTCTTATTTACTATACACTAATATATCTGGGATATCCACTAGTCTAAGTGCGATTGTCCTTTTAAGTTGTTTTAGCTTTCTTCCTCAGTTGTTCAGCTTCAACATAGCGTTGGCCTCACAAATCACAACAATTGCTGGAGGGTGTGAGCCATAAGGTTCTCTAGACACCAAGATAATGAGAGTTAGTCATTAAGAGCAATATGTGCAATAGTGCAACATGACTGGGGCAACAAAGAGAAACATGACTTGGGTAACAAACAGGTGATATGACATGATAAAGAGAATGCAATGTGATGCAGGGGAGAATGCAATAGAGAATGCAATGCAATGGGGACCACAACATGATAATAGATGCAACCTACAAGGAATGCATGCTTTCTTGATAGTAAGACACATGGAGGGAAGGTTGGAACATGCTTTTTCACAAACAGACTCAGATGGGGAGGAGAAGTCAAATCATGGGCTGGGGGAAATTTATTCTTCTGACAGATGATGTGCAATTCAAATACAAGTCTAGCTCCAAGACAAGAGCACAACAAAACAAAACAGAAAATTTACAATGTAGGGTCAATCATAAGGATATTTGCAATGAGATGGAGTCTGGATGTGATGATTAAAGTATGGATGAGTGAAATAGGAAAAGCACTGATTGCACCAAATGCTGACTTTGTGACTCAGGACTCCATGGACCACACCTTGGCCTACACATTTTATCAATCCTGCTCCATCAGCTGAACCTAGTCCTATAGTCTGATGCTTAAACAAATGGGTGATTAATGTGACTGTGAATGATTGTTGTGTGTGGCACATTAATGTCACTGTGTTTGCCTGATGTTGCTGATGGTCATTTTTCTGGCATTATGTGCATGTGATGCTCATCATTGCAAAATGTGCCCCCACTACCTCAGACCTCTTATTGTACTGTCATGCAACAGAGGAGGTGCATATATACTCTGTGAACTTGATGGTGCAGTTCTTGACAGGCCTATCATGGCATTTTGCATCATCCCCTATTTTGCATGACATGCAATATCCTTGCCTCCACTTGACAAACTTATTGATGTCATGACTGACCACCTCCATGAATTTGAGTCTACTACACTCAACAATGTTGAAGAGAGTAATGCAGAGAGTGACTAAAAACACCAACCCCTCCTTATTTGATATTTTGCTAATTTCTTTGTTCTTTTACTACTGCTTATTGGACTCATCATTTCTCTATCAATTTCACCATTGGACTCTCTTTTATTGCTGGTTCCCAGCAGCTTATAGATGTACAAAAAATAAGACAATGAAAATATGTGCATGGTGACCTTTACTCCCACTCTTTGCCCTTGCCTTTCAACCCCACTGCCTTCCAATGCAGCACACTGTGCTCCAGACTCCATCACTCTTGTTCCACAAGTTGCATGTGGATGATCTAGATCTCAGCCTCCATCTGGTGCATGGACTGGTTGATTGAGAGGTGTTGCAGTCCCAGCTCAGTGTACCATGTCTTGTACCACCAAAGGGCACCCCAATTGGCAGCTTCCACTGCATCACTATTTTGATAATCAAGGCATGGTGGGGTCATCAGAAACTAGAGGCCCATGTAGCCACCTACCTCCAGTAAGGGCCCCTTGGACTCCAACCAACCACACATGACAGTGAGACTGGGCCTCACTGCCTTACTGCTGCCCTCCATGAATAGCAGTGTCAGGGACCATGGTTCTGTGATCAGATGATTAGTGTCTGCATCATGCCACACCTGTAATGGGACTCACCTGCTGTGACTGCCCAATCTGGCCATACAGTGGACTTGCAGCATTGCTGCTGATGCACACACCTGATGCATTGCCCCACCCACTCATGCCACATGCACATGGTGTCTGCAAGTTGGCACCAGGAACAGGGCTTCATCACCTGGGAAGGGTCAACCATGTAGAGGGAAAGTTATGGAGGGGGTGTGTACCTGCTGCATTGGCCCCACATTGGTCTGCTTCCACCCTCATCACTTGGCTGCACCAGTGACCATCTTTGGGGTCATTGTGCCTGCACACACACATTTTCATTGGTGTGGCATGGTGTCCTTGTCCACATCTTCTGTGCCACATTTTGAGGCTGTCAACATAGTTGAGCCAGTCAGGTCCACTGTGTCTTCTCTGGCCTCCTCCTCAGCACCCTCCTTGTCATTGACATCCTTGTCATCAGCATCATTGACATTGATTGGCTCAGCAGGCACAGGTTGTTTGCCTTTGGCCACTCAGTGGGCCACTGCACACACCTTGATGCCCAACTCTTGTATTAGTGCCCATACATGCTGTGGAGGGGGCAGAATGACCTCAGGCTTCTGCACACATGTTCCAACTCCTGCCTGTGATGTTGCCAGCTTGACCTGCAGTGCCACCAGGTGTTCCTTGGTTGTGCATGATGTGCCTGCCTCCCATTCCACCTCCTCCTGTGACACCAGTTCCACCTCTTCCCATGCCATGCACTCCACCTGTGTGCATTCCTCAGCTTCATGCTCTTCCTGCTCATGCACCTCACCTGCTGCCAGTTCCTGCACCTCCCACTCCATGAGTTCTCATGCCTCATGCTCTGCCAGCACCTGTGCCTCCCACTATGTGAGTTCTTGCACCTCATACTCAACCAGCACCTGTGCCTCCTGCTCTGTCTGTTCTCATGCCTCATGCTCCTCATCTTCCTGTTCAGTGGCTTCTTCAAGCTCCAGCTCCTGCTCAAGTGCCTCATTGGCCTGCCTGGCCCATTCTGTGATCTGCATCAGCAGCAGGAATTTGCACACCCAACTGACCCAGCTTGCCTTGGCAACAGGTGCCAAGACACTGCACACACCTTCTACAAAGAAGGTGGCATCAGGTTCTGAGCTGCTGTGCTGCTGGTGCTGCCCCTGTGTGCTGATGATTAGTATTGCATGCCCCTGTGCCTGTCCATGTTATGTACCAAGAGGTGCCCTGTGCCCACCATCCACAACTGATAGGACTCCTCAGGCAGCCCTTTGCCTTGTGGCTGCTTGTTGAGCATCATATGCATGCACACTTGCAGGTGCAAAAGCATGCAGTCAGAGGAGGTAGTGGTGGAAGATGAAGCATGGGACATGTTGGCTGATAGGTGGTGGATGAAGAGGATGGTGTTGATGAAGCTTATTGATGACAGTCAATGTTATTGCACTCTCCAGTTTAGGGCAGGAGTACCTGCACCTTCACACTTGTTGCATGTCTTTTTGCCCTCCTCCCCATTTTTTTGCTCCCTTTTGCATTTATATCTTTCTCTCTTCTTTCCCTTGCTCAAACAAGATTTGAAAAACAAAAAACAAAAAACAAAAATAATACAGACTCCACTCACCTCATCTTTCACACCTTTTTACTCTTGCCCACCATATTCCTGCTCTGTTTCACCTTTCCCTGTTCCCTCTATGCTCTGCCCTACATTCTCATTTCTTTTTCCATCTGTCTTGCTTCCTTTCATCTCTCAAAGTCCCTCCAAAAAAAATTTGTCTCTTTTCTTTTCCTTCTCTGTTTCCCCACTCTAATTTTGGATTTTGCCACTCACTCCTATTGCTGCACTCCAGTGTACCCTCCAGTTTCCCCATTCCCACCTTGCATCTATGCTCACCATCTGTCACATCCTCACACCCCATCCATTGTCCTCACCCAGTTGTGTTCTACCCATTGGCTCCCCCACATTCAGTGGTGATTGTCCTATACCCACCCATCTGTGTTGTGCCCCACTGCACCTTGGAGAGCATCTCTATACCCACCCATCCACCCCCTGCTGCTCTACCTTGTCCACTCATTTGTTTGCTCTGCCTGCACCATCCCCCCCCACAAGTTGTCCCTTCTGGCTGTGTCTTGTGTCTGACTGTGTTGACTGTGGACAGTCCAGATTTCAGAGATGATGAGCACCACACACACATAATGCTGGAAAACAACCATCAGTGACAAAAGGTGAACACAGTGACAGTAACACACCACATGTGACAATCATCCACTGTCACATCAATTGCCCAATTGCTTAGATGTCAGAATACAATACTGGGTTCAGCTGATGAGGAGCTGCTAAGAGTGGCCTATTGGACAGTCTTAGGGAAGGTCTGCTATAACAATACCCCTGGTAACAAGGTAGTGAATACACATTTGATAAGCATAGTAGCAGTTTCTGATGACGATGAAGAGAGGGATCAATGAAATAGTGATGAGGATGATACTGCTGATGACTAGATGAGGATCCAGAGTGACAAGTTTAGGATGTCTTAGTGACACTTAGAGTGACTTTTAGAGATCTTAGACTTAGTTCTTAGAGGGAAGTGAGTTTGTAGTGAGCTTAGGTCAAGTGCAGTATAGGAGAATCCCTAGATTGTGAAGTTGACAAGACTGGGGTTTAAGACCACCAGTCTTTCAACTACTTATACAAAACTGGAGATCTAAAGATAGTACAAGTAGTTAAAGTTCATGGATCAATGATGATTTCACAGCAATCAATGAGATCACATGACTAAAGATGTGTCCATGAAAGATAGTAAGTGGCTCAGCCACAAGTGCAAAATGAACTAGAAGTAAACAAAGATAAACAGAGATGAGAAAGGTGAGTCCTTGCTAATTGTATAGTAATAGTCCTTAGCAAGTGAATGTAAATAAATAAAGAAAGATAAAGGAAAAGATAAGTCTTTTATAGTATTTGGAGCTAAGCTCACAGTGTAGTAAAAATACTGTAATACTATAAAAGAAGGGAGAGATAGAGTCCTTACCATAAGTAGGAGCTAAGCTCACTGCTGTAGTTAATACTATGTTTATAGTAAGTAAAATATAAGAAAAGAAAAAAAGAAAATCATTACAAGGTGCCAAAGCAAGTGCCTTGTAACAGGAGCAGGACTGATAGGATGAATAGGCCAAGGCATGGTCCAGGCCCACCAAAGTAACCATGGAGGCATGAGTTGTGAAGCCAGCATTTGACTCTACTTCAATTCAAATATCCCTATGATCAACCCTGCACTGTAAAATTTCTGTTCTGTTTTGTTGTGCTCCAGCCTTGGAGTTAGACTTGTATTTAGATAGTGCATCATCCATCAGA
Organism: Albatrellus ellisii; assembly: GCA_003314395.1. Taxonomy (NCBI): domain Eukaryota; kingdom Fungi; phylum Basidiomycota; class Agaricomycetes; order Russulales; family Albatrellaceae; genus Albatrellus; species Albatrellus ellisii. The sequence continues at coordinate 11,461 of QLPN01007392.1, forward strand.
AATGACCAGATTTCCCCTGCCCATGATTTGACTTCCCATCCCTGTCCAAGTCCATTTGTGAAAAAGTGTGTTCTGACCTTCCCTCTGCATGTCCCACTATCAAGAAAGTGTGCATTCCTCATAGGTTGCATCTATTATTGCATTGTGTTCTCCATTGTGTTGCATTGCATTGCAGTCTATACTGCATTGCATTTTGTCTCCATTGTGTTGTGTTCTCTATCACATTCTATATTGCATTGTGTTGCATTCTCTTTATCGCATCATGTTGCCCATTTGTTGCACTTGTCATGTTTCCTTTTGTCACCCCAGTCATGTTGTGTTATCACTCTTATTGCTCTTAACTACTAACACCCTCCACCCTGGTGTCTAGAAAACCTTATGACTTGCACCCTCCAGCAATTGTTGTGGTTGTGGTTGATATTCCCCTTCAGCCCAGCACAGCACATATCAGTGTATAGCTAGAGTATATAGGTTCTTCTTAGATAGATGAATATACTCCAGCTAATTATGGCTGGATTTCCTCTCCTTTTAGTGTGAACTATTAGTTGAGTGTGCCCAGTCCCACAACAGTGGTAATATGCAGACTCCAGTCTCATACTGCCCACTACTACATTAACACCAACATTGCCACCCACACCTACTACCACACTGGCCTCACCACCTTGTGTGCATGGTCCTGTGATACTGGTGACACCACTGTCCATTGCACCACCAATGCCAACCCAGACACATGCCACACAATTCTCAGATCATGTCCCTGGTGTGAGGCCAATGCAATGTCAAAGCCAAACAATTGAGGAAAAGACTAAAACAAACAAAAAGGACAATTGCACTTCAACTAGCAGATATCCCAGATATATTAGCATATAGTAGAAGAGAGAAGAGAACTGGTACTGTACCTAGTGGATATCCCAGATGATCAGAACTGGGGGATAAATGCTGGGAGTTGTATAGTATATATAATACAGTACTCTAGGGCAGGTTAATGAACTAGCAAAGGCTGCACAGTAGAGATAATAATAACAACCAATCATAAAGAGGATGACTGATGTCTGCAGTAACAGTGAGAAAAAGAGTCATAACTACTTTGTAAACAGGCTGATCAGAGATCAGATGACCAATGCATCATTGGCCAATAAAGATGAACAAAAGGAAAGCATGACCATGAGAATCACTTCAATAAATCAGGAGCAATTGTAAGATCTATAGTGATAGAGACATAAGAAAAATAGTAAAAATGAAGAGAAAAGGGAGGGAAATAATAGTGGCCTGACACCTGGCATGGTTTATCCACTTACAGGCTATGACAGGACAGTGGTCAAGGACATGCATGCAAGACTGCACTATCAGGTGAGCCAGAACCCTTGTTCATGGTGCTCAGCCCCACTATGCCAGCAGCACCTCCATCTTCCCTGACAACCACTGCCATTCCTGTGTTGACAAGAGGTACTATATTTTCATTCAGCCATTCCCATTCCCTCACACACATACTATTTACATACTTACTTCTTCCTCACTCACTACTCTGTGCAACACACATCACCTTCATTTCACACAACATGTCTTAGTGCAGTATGTTTGCACAGCAGTCACCCAAGGCCATGTCACTCTATTCAAGGAGGACAGAAGGGGTTCAGTGGGTAAAGTGTGGGCAGAAGCCCTAGAAGGAGGAATGCAAACATCATGATTGTGAAGTATATATAGCTCTGTTATGAAGAGTAGTAGCACATGTACAGGGTTGGGCATTTGACCTTAGCTCCAACAGAGATGAGGTCATAGCTAATAATAGGAGGGACATGTCAGTGCTGCACAATAAGTGTAGCAACAGTGAGAAAAATAAGTAAGCCCTCCACAGTCAGGGTGGGAACAATAAGTAAGATTCCACAGTAACAGTGAGAAAAAGAGTCACAACTACTTTGTAAGCAGGCTGATCAGAGATTGGACAACTGGCACATCATTGGCCAATAAAGACAAACAAACATAATGCATGACCATGGGAATCACTTCAGTAGATCAGGAGCAATTGTAAGATCTATGGTAATAGAGACATAAGAAAAATAGGAAAAATGAAGAGAAAAATAGAGAAAATAGTAGTGGCCTGACACTGGGTGCAACATTGTCACCACACCTCTCTTGCCTTCTACCACTTTTGTTCCTTTCAGCAGCACCACCAGTGGTGCCATGAGGTCAGTCTACTGACAGATTGTGGGGAATCTAATGTACACTGTGGTGGTTTCCCATCTCAACATTGCCTTCACCATCAATACACTGGCTTGTTATGCTGCAAACCACACACTGGAACATCTAGCTGCAGCCAAACACATCCTCAGGTACCTCACTGGTACCACCCACTGTGGCCTGTGGTATGATGGCTCACATGATGCTGCTATCACTGCACACTCCAACTCCAATTGGGCCACATCACTTGCAGACCACCAGTCCATGGGTGCATTTGTCTTTTTCTTCTGCAGCAGTGCCATTTCATGGTCCTTGTGGTATCAGTGTATCATGTCCTTATCCTCCACTGAAGCTGAATATATTTCACTTCCCCAAACTGCAGTGCAAGCTGTGCATGCAGGCTATGGAAGACAACAGCAATGATGATATAGATGATTGAGAAGATATATGACACTCCTAGCATGAAGACTGAGGTGGGCAGTTGCATGACTGCAACAGAGATGTAGAGTTGTGGATGCAGTGGCATGGCACAACATGGTTTAAGTACGTCAGACTGGAGGTAAGACATCTAAGAATGTAGTAACAGACCTGCAGCAGAGATGTAGAGTTGTGGATGCAGTAGGGCAGCACAACATGGTTTAAGTATGCTGCAGGGAAGATATGAGAGGAAGTGTAGAAGAAGTGGGAAACTACTCACTCAGACTGAAGATAAGACATCTGAGGAGGTAGTGCATATAGTGTTCATCTTATATAGTAGTAGCTCCATAGAGTTGGAGCAGAGAGTGTAAGGTGATGAACAAGGACTACCTAAAGTAGTGCAACACATGTTGTACAGAGTGTAATGTGGAGTGGGTAATCCAAGGAGTGAGATGTAGGGTCCAAGGACAGAAGTGCATGTATATGTAGGTGTAGTAAGAGGTACATGTATGTATGTAAAGTGTTATGCATGGGATGGAAGAGAGCTGAATGAAAATGTAGTGATACACACAGATATTTCAACACAAGCTGCCTGGTACTGAAACCTCACCCACAAGCTCCACATCCCACTTTCATTACTGATCACACTCTTCAGTGACAACAAGGGGTCTATCGACTTAGTGAACAACCCAATCATCAACAAAGAGATGAAGCATATTGATATCAAGCACCACTTCATCCAGCAGTGTGTGAAGGAGGGGCTGGTTGCTCTCCATCAGCTGCCCTTCACATCTATCATTGCTGATGTGCTCACCAAATTGCTGCCACACACTGCATTCAAGTCACAGTGCACTGCTCTTGGCCTTGTCAGTGTGGGTCCACTGAATGAGGGGGGGGGTGTTGACTTTACTATATGTTTCTCTACCATTTTCATTCAGCTTCTTTCCTGCTTGCTACACCACTTGCTCCACATGTACTATGTCCTCACTTTACATGCACAATACCTCACATATACATCTTCCATCTCCAAGGACTACCCACACCACATCATACTCTGGACAATGCACATCCCTCTACTTATGGGAGTCCTTGTACTTACATCTCTATATCTCTGCTACAACCTTGTGTGCAGACACTACTTAAGATGGCTTCTCTACCTACAAACTCCTCAGAAATTCTACATTCTGTCTGAGTGAGTATTCCTCCACTCCCATCTTATTCTCTTCTCACTCCATCCTGCAGTGTACTTTCACCACACTGTGTCACCCATTGTACTCACTTCCTCTACCCATCTGCTGCAGCTCATGTTAGCTGCTCTTTCCCATTATGGGGACACACTTATACTGTTCTTATCAATCATATTGTTTGTCACTGCTTCCCCAAACCTGTGTATACACTAAACTGGACAACTGTCTGTATCTCAAATGATAAAAAGACCAATGGTATGTAGGAATACAGAGGATGAGACAAAGACAGGGATCCAATGATCCTAATCTGTGGTCATTTAGTGGCCTTAAGTACTGTCTGATGAGGGATGGAATGCATGAGGCAGGTGGCAGGAGATATAGTAATGTGACAATGTCTGGAGGCATGTGATATCCTGATGTAGGTAGCTCTGATGTATGTAGGGGGTGGATCATATAGGTGTCCAGCAGATGTATGTAGTGAGTAAGACACAGAGCTGGCACAGCAGCCAGTATAAGGTGGAGGCTCAGTTAGCTGAGCAACTAGCACAGATCAATGGTTTCAATCTTAAGCTTGGTGTTGGAGTAGCAGTGTCAGAACTGGCATCAGTCTGGGATGTCTAGTGTAGTACTCCCCAGCATGTATCACTATGTCATGTTTCTTTCTGTATCACCATCTCATGTTTTGCAGCAAGTTCCTTGGTATACCTAATATATTAGTCTCCTGGGTTCATAGTTGGCTTCAAGGTTGAGTTGCTATGCAAAGACAATTGTGAGAGGATAGTCCAATATAATATCAAGCAGACATATCTGTTGGAATCACAAACTGGTGCATGCATGACTTACTATTTCCATTTTAGGCAACTTGGCAGAAGCTGATGCACTCACAAACCTTCATCTCAGTCTTGACAGAAAACATATGATTACAGTTACTTTTTTGATCACTCAGCTACTATACAGCTCTGAGCCACAGGTAGTTTATCTGGTCTACATACAATAGCCCTTATTTTTTTTCCTTCAGTCCTTATTTTGTTTTTGAGACTGAGTGTCTATTGTCCTTGCCTTTAGGACATCTTTTGGTGTTTCTTGTGCAGGAGAACACCTGTATTTAACCTTCTTATTGCAAAAATATACTGTTCTTGCCACAACTTGCACACCACAAACATGGCTTCCCCTCCTTTTCCCAGAGCATGCTCCCATCTGGTCTTGATCCATCTATGAGGTGCTACTGTAACATGGAGACAACATAGACTAGCTTTTGTCTTATGCCAGTAAGATGAAGAGGGATGGACCTATTGCTGAACTATGAATGTGTCAGATACACATCAGGCATCCCTACAATGTAAGGTAAGCTGCAGCCTCATTCTTGTAGTTTGCAAATCTAACATTAGGTACCAAATGTGGTTTTCCATTGGGCTATGACAATACCATTATGATGAGAAGTGCTTAGGATGTCAACCATGCATGATAGATAACATCTAATAGTACAGAGTACTCAATGACAAGCAGCCCAAATGATGCCTGATGCCTCTACAACATCCTCAAGCCCCTTATCCAAGGCAACAACTTTGCATGCATCTGATGCACCTGGGTGATTATAGTCCAATCCAAAGAGATTGACTGGAAGTGGATATGGAGGTATGGTCTGCTCACAACAGAAGCTAGAGATGCTGTTACAGCACCACAAGTGCAAGATTCAGAGCCTGTGCTGGAAGAAGGCTGATGGACTGAATGATGGAGTGCTATTGGATGTAGGAGAATGCATTGCAGAACCTGGAGTGTAGCTTAAATGGCATGCAGCCACAGTGGGAGGAGAATATAGATTAAGCCCCACCATATATGCGAGATCATTGAGTGGAGGTGAAATGTCCATAGTTGTTGACAGCACCTTTGATCACTAGAAATAGGTGCAAGCTTAAGAGACATGAAGCATAAGGACAAGGCAGATCTTATAGCATTGCAGGATGACAAGAGGGATCTGAACATTTAGCTTGATGCTCTGTGGTTAGAGGTAGAAGACCTTTAATGAGGGAGAGATAAAGCCTCTTGAGTGCAACCAGATATGAAGGGCTGACCAGGACAAGATCCATGTGTGCATTTGTAGTCTGAGTGATGCCTCAGACCCAGAATTCCATTCATCAAGTTAGTCAGCAGGAAAATGCACAAACAGAATGGTATTGTTGTTGAGCCTACCAGTGAGTGATTCACCCATTCCCTCAATTTGGGTTGTGCTTGCATTAATCAAAAGTCTCTAGTTCTGGTCAAGGACATGTGTATATCAGATTTACATTGTCTGATGCCTTTCACTCATTGCTGAGTTCTTCATCACTCAGGCTGTTGTTTCATGGTGTTTAGAATCATCTAACACCCATTCACTCACTGCTGCTGACTTGATGACACCTTGCTGTTTCATGATCAACAAGTTGTCCTTCCCATGTTCAGGAGTTCCCACTTCAGGCTCATATATGCTCATATTCAATAACAATCTCCCCCAGACCTGCATGGTGATGGATAACTTGCCTGCTCTCTATTCCCATTGTCCATGATGTCTAGCTCAACCCCACCTAAAATGTCCACAAGACACTCAAAAAAATAGTGTCCTGGAAGTCACCACTTATTTGAGTCCTCCATGTCATGGTACAGGTGTCTGCCACATTTACACCTCTGGAGTCTGCAGTTAGGGGCCTTCTGAATGTCATGGACCTTTGTTATTTCCTTCAATCTCATGTTGACTGCTCCTTTGTGATACAGAAAGCAAATCAGAATGCTGATTTTAGGGTTTAGTGTGCATGAGCAGCTGAACACCTATATACAAGGTTACTGGGACCTCTGAGGCAAACACAAAGCAATGAACTGTGATCACTGCAAAGTGACAAAGGACAAGATATAATGAAGGAGGTTGAGATGCCCTTCCTCAGTGTATAGTAAGTCCATTTTATAGTACTTGTAACTACTGCAGTGATGACTGATGAAACAGAAGATGCATAATGAAGGGGAATTACAGCCCCTTAACAGCTCCACTGCAGCATGCAAGTGGAGTGGAATATCAGAGAAACAGATAGAAAAAGGAGGAGTACTGGTATGTAGTCCCAAATTCTGACAGCTGAAGACATCACCACATTGGAGATCTGTTTCAACAATCTACTCCAGCTTCTCAAGGGCCCATTGAGGAATGCTGAAGGCTGTTTGCCTGCACTCCATCAGCACATAAACAATCTGTCCAGGTCATTTCAATCTCCTCCAATTTCACAAGACAGGCCTAACCCCATATGGGTAATACAGCTCAATCACAGAGCTTACTGGCACACTCAAGCAAACAATACCAAAGCAGAGGCTTGCTGTTGTTTTCTATACAGAGAAAGATGCTGCTGAAGTGGCAACCTATCTACAGAAGCTTCAGTGGTGCCTAAATAGCTTTGTGGTAGGCACTCTGTGAATACTTATGGTTGAGCCATAGCTGAAAATCTGATGCAGCTCAAAAGTATGGTTACAATCAAGTTCAGGATACATATCAGTCTGGGTACATGTAAATGGCCATCCTTGCATGGCTAATGCAGGCCCAGGAATTACAAGCTGAATTGCATGATTGTTTTGACAAGATGGAAAATGTGGTTCATGCAGAGGCAGAAACTACACATTGGGACATGCATGCCATCAGCCAGGTGTGTCATTCCAACATCTCACCTGCCTTGTTCATGTTACTGATAATCTCTTCAGATGGTCAATCCAGGTTGGTACAAGCATTGCCATGTTTATATCTGTTAGACTGAAGCACAGCCAAGATGGACTGATGCCGCACCATGTGATTGCAGTGCAATTTGACCAGGGGACCAGATGAGTCTCATGCACTCAAGACACAAGGACCAAGACTTTTTTCTGGATATATAATTGGTTCAAGGGGGAGAATCTTGAGGCCAACAAGATTCTACCTATAAAAGGGAATGTCAATGGTTGGATCTTCTGGCTGGATGGAGTTGCAGGCACCAGCAAGTTGACCATCTCTCAAATGATTGTGAATCATTATGACAAAGCAGGTGAGCTTGGGGCATCATTCTTCTGCTCAAGGGATGATGCTGAGTGCAGTAACATAAATTTCATCTTCCCCACTATAGCATATCATTACTCATCATTCAGTGCAACTTTCAAGAAGTACATATCCACAGCAATATGCAAGGACCCTGACCTGCAGTACACTCTCACATTGAGGCAGCTAAAGAAGCTCATTGTAGAACTGCTGGATGCTGTGATGAGAGAACAGACATTTTGACCATGCATCATTATCATCAATGTGCTGGACAAGTGTAAAGAAGAGAATACTATATCAACTATTCTCTCCACTCTTTCAGAGTCCACTAGCCATCTTTCTCAACTGAGGTTCTTCATCACAAGCAGGCCTGTGATGAAGGTCATCCAGGGGTTTCAGGAGACAGGTCTGATGAAGGATATGAGTGCATTGGTCCTGCACAGTATTCCATCAGATATCTCAGAGAAAGATATTTGGGTCTATCTCAAGAAGCAGCTTTCTGGTATTGCATGGTCATTTTCATTACCCCCTTCCTGGCCATCAATAGAGGATTTGACTAAATTAGTTGAGCAGTCCAGAGGGCTATTCATCTTTGCAGTGACAGTGGCAGGATTTATAGAAGATGGGAATGCTAGCAACCCAAAAGGTCAGCTCACACATCTCATGTCCATGACATACATTGCATCTAGCAAGGTGTCACCTTATCAGCAATTGGACATGCTGTACTGACAGGTGCTCCACAAGGAGTTCCTGGAGACCAGTGAGCAAGACTTAAAATGGTGTTGGGTACAGTTGCTCTGCTATTTGATGCACTTGATGCCAATAGTCTGGAGTCTTTGCTGGACCTGGAAGTGTGCACTTGGCACTTCACAGCTTGCACTCCATGGTGATCATCCCCAATGCTGGAGATGGTCCTGTCTGATTAATTCATCCTTCATCTCATGATTTCCTCATCAACACCAATCAATGCAAGGATGATAACTTCATTGTCAATGTGTGTCTTCAGCATACATTACTGAGCACTGCCTGCATGTCCTGCAGAAACTCTCACCAGACATGTGCAAGATCAAAGACCTGTCATTATATAATGAAGAAATCAGTGATCTACAAATCTGAATCACAATACATATTCCTGCCCACATACAGTATGCATGTCACCATTGGGCATCTCACCTGTCAAGTGGTAACATCCACAATACAATATTGGAACTCCTTGGCAGGTTTTGTTCAAGTCAATTGTTGAATTGGATAGAGGTGATGAGCCTGTTGGGTGGATTGAGTGGTGCAATGTCTGTGCTGCTGTCTGTGCTCCAGACAATGAGGGTGAGACAACTCAATATCTCTGCCAGATCGACTTATAAATCATGCTGGTTGGAAACAGAAAGTGGTGCATCACTGGACCGAGATTGATAGTCTTCTAGGTGACTGTGCAAGAATGATGTGGGAGTTCTACCTGGTCATCAGTGTTGCATGCTTACAGCTTCACCACCATGTTGTCCCATTCCTGCCTGTTAAGTCTTGATTATCACAGGTTTATGGACCAAGATTACAATCCAGCATTGATGTCAAGGAAGGACAACAGCAGACATGGAGCCCTTGTGTATGTGTCCTCAAGGGCCACACTGGTACATGTTTTTCCATTGCCTTTCCTCCAGATGGAGGATGATTGGTGTCTGGTTCTGATGATCACATGGTCCAGCTATGGAACATGCAAACTGGAGCTGTTCTGCAGGTCATGACTGGTCACACAAATTCTGTTCAATCAGTCACATACTCATCCAATGGGATGCACATTGCCTCAGGTTCATGGGATAAAACTGTCAGAATCTGGGATGTGGTGACTGGTTCACAAGTCAGCATGTACACTGGACACTCAACAATAGTTCAGCATGTTGCATTCTCAGCAGATTGTCTACATATAGCATCAGCAGGCAATGATCACAAGATCTACATCTGGTCCATGGACACAGCTCACAGATCTGTGAGGGTGTTTGTGATAAACACAGGTCATGTGTGTGGAGTGGAACTAGAATAGTTCTTATTTGTATACTGTAGTAACACAAGCTACTTATAGTAAGTATAGTAGCACATGGACCATGGAAGTATAAACACTAGACATGTGTAGATGTATGTGCTCATGTATGTGTGTGTGTATAGTAGCTAGTCAAAAAAGGAAGGAGATTATTAGTCAACATATGATCATCAACAGTTCAAAGAGCCAGATGATGTGATATTGCTGGCATTTATCAGTCCAAATTGGCTGATGGTTGCATCAGAGGGTGGATCCATAAGAGTCTGGGAACTCAAATCAGATTCCTGCATTGAGCAACATGCAGGACTGCTTTTGGCCTTTGCTGTGGCACCAGACTGCAAGGCCATGGTGTCTCTGTCCAAGATGGGAGATATCACTGTTTGGGATGTACAAACATGGACAAAGCAAAAGAAGATCAAATCCTTTGATGGATGCTTGCTGGCTTTCTCTCCAGACTTGGCATACCTGGCCACTTCCTTGGACTCTAGCAATACCTGTGAGATCTGGGATGCTCAGACTTGGAAGCAAATCCATTGCTTCCAAGGGCATGCAGGCTTGATTCCTGTGGTCCAGTTTTCCCCTGATGGATCACTTCTGGCATCAGCATCTGTAGACAGAACCATACACTTGTGGGATTTGAACATTGTTGATTTGCCATGCCAGGGCCCCCCCACCACCCATGTTGTCTTGTCCCCACTTGGGACAAATTTTGCCACCAGCTCTGAGGGGAGGTTCAGAGTTCAGATGGTGGAGCTGAACAAGCTGGTGTGGACACAACCCTGAGGAGAATCTAACATGTCACTTGAAGCCATGGAGATGTCCCCAGACAACAAGTTCCTCACACTATATGGAAAGACAGATGTCCACATCTTCAACTTACATTCTGGTCAGCTCTATGCCACATTTATGTGTTCTGGTGAAGGAAATGTGGCATGCATTTCATTTTGATCCGATGGCAGATAGGTTGAATTTGGCAATCATCAGAACAAAGCTGAGCTCTGGGACTTGGACAGCTACACCTGTGTATGGCAATCACAAGTCTTGTATTTGGTTGATTGCATCTCGATTCATAATTGGGCTGCTTACTATACTCATAGGACTACAATTCTCACAGTCACTTGATGCTGTGCAATGCTGTGCATTGCTTACTGATACTTCTCACAGATGCTGCACATCTTACTTACATATGCCTGCCCTATAGTGACAGCACATGGTCTGTGCACCAATCTCTTTCATATATATAGGGTAGTCCTGTAGTCCATAGTTCTTTAGCTTTATATGTCTGGGATATCCACCTACCAGTGTGACATCATCCTAAGTGTTAGCCCTTCCCATTTTCTCTTCTTGCAGTTGTGACCTCACTGTTTGGCATGCACCTCACACACCCCACACAGACTACCATTGTACCAATAGTGGGTGGCCACCACCTGCCCACCCACACTGCTACTATGCCAATACAGCATGGCCACCACCTGTCCTTTCTACCTAAGTTGAGGTATTTGGCATGGAACCTGTACTGTATTAATACCCCACTGACACATGAATCCACTATATATCAATTATCAATGACTTAGACATTACTGAGCTCAGGATATCTTCCACAAAAGCAAGGTGGGCTTCCTGCTGATCCTCCTACCCACTGACCAGTTCCACCATATCTTCCGCCAACTGCTCACTACTGCCATGGTGCCAAAGCCTCTGCCCCCACCCACTACACACCCCAGGCTGCACAAGATCACACCTAACTGGTACCTGTACATCACCATGGCCAAGGGCTGCTGGCTTGGCCATGAGATCTTCAAGGTCATGTCAACCAAGTTTCACAACCACTCCATCAAGTACTACATGAGTCATGTTGTGTGCTCCATATTCAGAAAAAGACTGATCTTGCCATGCCTTCTGCAGTGATATGCACTAGAGTCCAGTATGATGATGATCAATGAGAGCATTGTGTGGCTGGAAACTGTCATCCAGAATGGTAACCACATTCAGTGGATCCTACATATGGTGGTGGGTGCATGCAATCTAGCCAATACTGATGATGCCATGGCAGGAACATTGTGCACAGGCACCAACTGCCTGTCACATTGACTCCTGTCAAAGTCCTCTATGAAGACCTCAAGCAGAATTTCATCATGATTGACAAGCCAGGAACCATCATATTTCCATCCTACATCCCTCCAATTCCCCCAATGAACTGACCCCTCTGCACTGCACTGTCACTTTAGCCTGTCAACATGACTGGACACTTCTTTTACCTCTCCCTGGTTGAAATCCTGCAGTGCAAGTTTGGCCAGAGGAAAGTATACAGTGCATGAAAGTTCTTCTCAGACACTCTTGGGATTCAGTGCATCTGTGTTGGTTTTTTCATTACCTTATGATGCTGATCACACTGTTTACTTATTAAGTATACTTATCTCTATCTTGTCTTATTGGTATTTCTTTCTCTTTATGGTTTGAGCTCCTCTTAAACTCTATCTTGCTCTTACTATATCTTCTTTACCTTGTCTTTGTCTCACCTCAGTACCTCTGCATGTGCTGAGGTGAGTATCTCTTTCACTCTCTTAGCTCTCTTCTGACATACCTGCTCTATGCAGCTCTCTCTTTCTTCTGTGTACCTTCTACCATCTGGTACACATCTTCTCTTATCTTACAGATGCTCTTCTACCTTTGGACCACAGTCCCTTAGTAGCTCATCCTTTTTGTGACTACAAGCCTACCATTGATCTCATTATGACCAATATATTGTTCACCTTGTTGCCTGCTGTCTGCACAGGAATGAGCCAACAGTGGTGAGGAAGAAGAAAGTGGGTTGGATTGCAGCAGCAATAAACAGATAAGTGGTGTAGGCTAAGCTACAGAGTTGGGATACGTTGTTTGACATTCTGTGAACGTCTAAGGGTGGTTGAAAGTGGGGATTGAGTATATGTAGTGTAAGTAAGTTAGAGTTTAGGCAGAGTTTCAAATGTGGGTTTTGGAGCATGTTGCAAGAATGTGTTTGTAGTGGTGTAAGTGGGTTAGATAAGATGTAATAAGGACATGTGTTAGCTTGTGTATAGTAAAGCTGAATGAAATTCACAGATATTCCAACACCTGCATTTCAACAATCTGTTCATCACAGCCATCAGCCACCTTGACCATCTGACTTCCAGCCTGATGATCATTGGTCTATCATCACAATGTGCATGTGCCCAATCTGAGTAGTTCACTGTGGGGACAGTGAAAAAAGGAGTATGTTGCACAGTGCACAGGTGAGTTCCCAGAGTGAGCATTCTCAGCTTTTCAGACTGAGAACTTTTTTTTTGTTTTGACACATTGTTGGAAGAGGGGAAGTGATGGTTGACCAGCCATTGCGGACCATGGACCACCACATGAGTCTCAACATCATCCACTGTGAGGGCAAGGTCCAGCCCCCCACCTCACATTCTTGTGTGAACCACTTATTAGCACCATCTTCCAGCCTGCCCAAATGATTTTCACAAGACTCCATTATGGTGCAAACACCAACATGAGCATCCTGGAACCTGATCTGTAAGTGCATGGCCCCCTACCTGCTGTGCCACCACTGTATGAACAGTGTGTGGCACCCTACCTGCCTGTGCCACTGCTGTACAAACAGTGTGGTGTGCTGCACATTCTTCCTGTGTGCATGCACTGTGCTGCACACACCTGGCTTGGGCTTGGAAAGCTGTGCAGATGTGTGCCAGCAGATGAACATCACACCCTCTTTTTCCTTTCTTTCATTCATCCTCAACTCACATAGAATGGCTCAACTTCCCTACAACAGAATCAATTATATTCAACTTTGTGTCTATTGTTCATCCACTTCTATTTACACCTATTATTATTTCCTTTTATTCTCTGTTGCAATGCAACTGTCAGGACACATTTATTTTTCTTTCCATTTTATGATTTATTTTAATCTTATTGCTCAAGATCTGATCAATACATCCTATTTCAATCTCATCAGATCTCTTGTGATTATCTATGACTCATTGATCATTGATGATTAGCCCAATTACTATACAGATATGACACATGTTCTCACAGTCACTTATTGATGCTATGCAATGCTGTGCATTGCTTACTGATACTTCTCACAGATGCTGCACATCTTACTTACATATGCCTGCCCTATAGTGACAGTGCATGGTCTGTGCACAGACTCCTTTACTATATATACTGTACTTCACTAGTCATGTATTCCCTAGCTTAGTACATCTAAGGTATCTGCTACACAGTGAGTTATTCTTAGTGTATTATCATCATCCTCTCCCTTTTTCCCTTGTGTGTTTTTGTATAACCTCACTAGACAGTGTTGGCCTCACAGCAACAAGTATTTATTCTATCTTGACATTTTGCAAACCTCTTGGTGAGTTCTGTTGATACCATCTTTTTAAACAATAACATGTTAGGCAGAATGTTCAGGCTATGTTCTTTCTGTATTGAGTTCAGTCATGCTTCTGTATCCATGAGTATCATGGTGCCTGCAAGTATGCTGGGTACTTTGACTCTACAATCCTGTTAGTCTTCTATTTTATGCATCTACACTTAAATGCTTTGGCAGTGTTGAATACCATATTTTCTCTTCTATTTTCTGATAATCATCTCTTTCACAGGTGCAGTGTTCCTGGTGTTGAAGATCTGCGCATACAATACTTACTTTTGTTCAGCTTCCTGACCATTACACATATACACATACTGGTTACATCCTTATTTCCCTCTTCTACCTCCTCAGACTTCACACCACTGCCCCACTCACTACACTGAGATGACACATGTCCCTCCCACTTATGGGCAATCTTGTATTCCTTTGCTTACACTCTGCTCAAACTTTACCTGCAATCACTATATAAGATAGGTACTTTATTATATGACTTTCTCAGACATCTTACCATTGTGTCTGAGTAAGTTCTCCACTACCCTATCTTATTCTTACTCTCACACTCCCCTGCAGCTCTCTACATCTTGCTGTGTGTGGCACCTACTGTGTCTACATATACTCTTGTCACTGCAGCTATGGTTGTGGTTTCTTTCCCTTCAGGGATCTGCTGTCTAATTGCTAAGAGCAGCCTATTGGACAGTCTTAGGGAAGGTCTGCTATAACAATACCCCTAGTAACAAGGTAATTGATGTGCACTTGATAAGTGTAGTAACTGTTCCTGATGACAATGAAGAAGGGAATCAATGAGATAGTGATGAGGATGATACTACTGATGACTAAATGAGGATCCAGAGTGATGAGGTTTAGGATATCTTAGCAATGCTTAGAGTGACTTAGAGATCTTAGACTTAGTTCTTAGGGAATGAAGTGAGAGTGTAGTGAGCTTTATGTCAAGTGCAGTATAGGTAAATCCCTAGATTGCGAAGTTGACAAGACTGGTGTTTTAAGACCACCAGTCTTTCAACTACTTATACAAAACCAGAGTCCTAAAGATAGTACAAGTAAGGTTCATGGATCAATGATGATTGCACAGTAATCAATGAAGTCACATGACCTGAGACACATCCATAGGTATAATAAGTGGCTCAGCCACAAATGCAAAATGAACAAGAGATAAACAAAGACAAATAACAATGAAAGAGGTGAGTCCTTGCTAATTGTATAGTGATGGTCCTTAGCAAGTAAATGTTATAATAAATAAAGAAAGATAAGAAAGGAAAAGATAAGTCTTTATGGTACTTGGAGCTAAGCTCACACTTAAGTATGTAAATACTTAAGTACTATAAAGAAAAAGGAAAATGAGTCCTTACTAAGTAAAGTGGAGCTGAGCTCACACTTGTAGTAATAATACTATACTTTACCAGTAGGTAAGATAAAAGTAAAAAGTAAAAGTAAAAGTAAAAATCATTATGAGGTGCCAAAGCAAGTGCCTCATAACACTAATAACATTGTTTATCCTTGCTTGCTCAAACCTGCACATACACCTGGGTTGATGGGCAGGGACATGTATGAGTACTGATCATTGTCAGTACAATGCACCTGCACAGGCTTTGCCAATGGGTAAGGGTACCAGGCTCCATACCTGTGGCTACATGCATCTATGGGTTTTGCAGTCTACAATAGTAACCATACAGTTGATGTTTCTTCTGTCATTCTCTCTATTTCTAATCTACAATACTACTTCATACCATCATTGCTATGGGTATGGGGTTTCATGGGTGATGATCATGTTGAAATATGAGCACCACACAGATAAAGAAGAATGGAAAATTTCTTGCAAACACACTAAGGGCATGTTTCTGTACATGTACCATATTTAAGTATCTACTAAATATCAAATTGTAGGCCCAGCCTACAGCAAAAATCACAGGGATAGGGAAATCATGAGGATAGGGAGTGAATGGAGTGAGCTCGACAGCCCAAAATACAACAGATCACTAGGGATGGGGACACCTATATAGTCAAATATTCCCTGTTCTCTCTCAGAGATCTCAGTTCTACAGTAAAACAGAGACCAGTGACTTATGCTTATGTTACTATTGTCCAGTAGCTACTATTGGTACTGAGAGACAGAGGCAGAGAAGCAACAAAAATGAACAGGACAGGCACTATTGTGCTCATCTGATGTGCTGTAGATATATGCTGTTCACCTGTGTGTGCACTGTTGTCAGCTGAGTGAGGTCAAGGAGGGCTGACATGGGCATATCCAGGACAAAGGCAGACCAAATGATAACACACACAAAACACATGAAACAAGTGCAAAAGTGCTCAGTATGTATTGCCTAGTGACCACAGAATGTGCTGCACACAAAGGGATTGTCACCTGGACACATCTCACTACTGTGCTAGTGGACTCAGTGGAGGGACCAAGTTGGTGGATGGTGCGCACACAAAGCATCATCGTTTCGTCATTTGCATGCGAATAGCCACCCTGTAGGAGTGAGAGTCGAGGTGGACGGGTGGTGGTGGTGGTGGTGGTAGAAGGGCCGGGAAAGTGACCCCACGAATGAACATGCTCGCTTCGGGTCGGGTCGCATTTGTGCGTGTTGACAGGCAAAAGCATGCCTAATGTACGTAAAACAAGCAAAGAATATGCTCATTTCGTATGTCTGGGGCACACGTTGGCTGCCACTAATACCAGGTGGGGGTGGGAGGGTGGGATGGTGGTGCTGACCGGACAATAAGCAGGCAGAGTCAAACAACAAACGGCGGCCCGCACACAAGCCGTCTGCGTGCTCATTTCGTTGTTTCTGGGTGCGCGTCTGCCGTTGTTGATGGAGAGAGAGCAGAGGGGGGCGGGGCTTGGGCATAGATGGGTAGACTATAAAGTTGCAGGCACCACATGCATATAGTAGACAAAATGTCACTCCCTGCCTTAGACCGAAATCCCCGAAGAAAAGAAAAGAATTTGATCGCATAAGTAGTATGCAATTCCGAGCAACAAACGAAAGAGATAGAGGACAAAAAAATGTGGTTTCGATCCTTGATGTGGCACTGGGAAAGTCGCGCGGCGTGGAATCCCATGGACTCCCTGACCAGGTTCAGACCTTCTTAACCACACAACATGCAACTGCGCATGCAACTGCGCGTAAATAGCCTTGTTCAGGCCATTCTCGTCAGATGCGTTTGCACCAGGACGCGAGCGCTTGCAGTGAAAGCAACGTGATAATAGGTTTTGACCCACTTAGGTATGCTTATTACCCACGTTCGCTGCTACAGACGCCAGGCTACGTAGAAGACTTGTATTATGGAAAAAAGCAGTTGGTCCTCATGCCTTTTGTGTGAATACCTCATATATAAGACAAACAGAACCCTGTTTCCGGCCTTTATTCGCTTCTCACTTACCACCCTACAAACATACAGCTTAGGCATTATGCAGCGAAGCAGAAGAAGACGAAGTGTAGGCAGTTCTGGCGGCAGAGACGGTCCTGGAGGCGGCGCACCTCAACCCAGCAGTCGACCGCCTGGCAGTCGTGTTCAGGGCGGGTCAGTGATATTGTCCTCTCCTAGGATTGTGTCTTACCGTCTTCTGATAGAACCATCGACTCTCGTCCGAATGCATCGCAAGATCAGTATGTACTCAACACCAGTATGTAGCATCACTCAACAAGCTCTTGATTAGGTCGCAGCGCGATGCTCATCTCCCTGACTTGGGGCTTGTTGGAATTGTTGGGACTCCAATTAGACTGCGCACCAACTTCTTTCCGGTCGGCCTGCTCAGGGCACGACTACTAACACTACATGAGTATATTGTCGTGATAAATCCCACACAAGGCACCGAGGATCCTGAGGTCAAACGGAGGATATTCCGTCTTGCAAATTTACCTCCCATCGTAGTGCACGATTACAACGCCAGGTTGATTTCGGCGTACAAGCTCCCCCAGCCGTATAAAGTTCTCGTCCAATATCACGATGAGCCGGGTTCTACGACTAATGGCCAAGGAGAATATACATTGACCATCAGGTACAGAAAAACTCTCGACCCTTATTACCTGTCGGGGTACGTTCGCCGCCTATGTTTGTTGTCATGGTGCATCGTATTCATTGATGTACAGTTGCCATGAAGAAGCCCCCAAGTACTACGATTATAACATTCTTCAGATATTGTCTGCCTTGAATATTATCTTGGCTGCCTGGCGCAATAGCACTCAGTCCGGCGGAGGTGTGATGGTTGGTCGAAACAGATACTTCTCTCCTTCAGTGGCACCACCTACGTCCCTCGGTGGTGGTCTGGAAGCCTGGAAGGGTTTCTACTCCTCTGTCCGCCCATCATTCGGGAAATACATGGTCAATGTCAATGTATGCACGACGGCCTTCTATTCTGAGAGGAATCTGGCCGAGGCAATGTTGGCAGTGGGTTCCGATGGAAATCTCGCTAGTTTTTTGAAGGGCATTCGTGTCGAGGTCAATCACCACTCGGACTACAGGGAGACTGTGACTATTCAGGGGCTCGAGAAGACGAGAGCTACTCCCAGAAAGTACAAGATCTACTGTGCTAAGCAGCGTCATACGGTTACTTTCGAGGCGTATTTCAATAGAAGTATGTTATTCATCCCCTATTGTTGTGCTTGCATGACCCCCCGCAACGATTCATTTCAGAGTACGGAATGACTTTGAGATACGCAGACACCCTCCCCTTGGTTGATGTTGGACACGGAGATGGCAACCTTCTTCCCCCGGAGGTCTGCACCATTTTGCCTGGCCAGCCTTTCAAGGGCAAATTACTCAAAGGGCACACTGCGCGGATGTCTTCTGTCGCTGCACAACGTCCTGAAGTCAATGCACAGACCATCACGACAGTCGGTCTAACCATGCTCAACTTGAAAACTAGCACTTTAAATATGGCCATTGTAAAGGAGATGGCCGTTGTTCACGGTCGGATCCTACCGCCTATTGGAATTCGTTACCGTGAAGGAGAACCCCCGACCCGTGTGGACGAGAAGGCTAGCTGGAATCTCCGAGGCGTCAAGTTTGCTAAAGGTGGAAAGCTCGACCAGTGGGCAGTGCTACTTATCAAGGACGGGGACGGTCGGGACGATTTCCGTGACATCGATGATCCAGAACTAGGGCCTGTCTTGGATTTCTTTTGCCAGATATGTAAGGAGAGCGGTATGGAAATTCGCGATCATCGCATTATGAGGGCAGTGTTCCAGGATCCCTTTCGGGCACTTACGGACCAAATTTGCGCTGTCGTGTCGGATATGACACCGAAGCCCTCATTAATCCTAGTCATCTTGTCAAGTAGCGACAAACATATCTATTCCGCAGTCAAACGCGTGTTCGACGTGCACCTTGACGTTGCGACCGTCTGCGTACAAGCAGCAAAGATCAAACGCAATTGTGGAAAGATACAGTACTTTGCTAACATAGCGCTCAAAGTTAACATGAAGATGGGGGGGATAAACCACAAAATAGACAATAAGAGCGCAGTGATATTGCATCATACCATGGTAGTGGGCATAGGCTTGACGCATCCGGGACCTTCCGCCGTCAGCGGAACGCCCTCCATCGCCGCTGTTGTTGCGAGCACGGACCCGGACCATGCCCAGTACTCAGCCAGCCTCCGTATCCAGGAGACAAAGCAAGAGGTGCGTTCTATCACAATGCGTTGTTTGTCATTTCTCATTCATTAAATACTTAGCTTGTCACAGGGCTGACGGACATGATGGAGGAAAGGCTGCAAACGTACTACGAGAAGAACAACAGGAGCCTGCCTTTACGCGTCCTGGTGTACCGTCGCGGTGTCTCAGAGGTAAGCACACACCCACCCCCATCTCGAAGCCCTTCGCAGCTCTAACTTCAGACCATCGAACTCGCAAGAGCGAATTCTCCACCGTCGTAAAGGAAGAGATCTCCAAAATGGGGGCTGCTTTCGAGAGGTTCGACATCAGACAGATGGAATACCGCCCGAAGCTGACCGTCGTGATCTGCGGAACACGGCACCACACTCGCTTCTACCCCATGGATGCACGATACCCGGATCATTGCGACTACCCACCCCCAGGCACCGTGGTCGACCATCAGATCACTGCCATGGACAAGTTCGACTTTTTCCTGCAGGCGCACGGTGGGTTGCATGGCACGACGAAGCCAACGCACTACTACGTAGTGCGCAACGAGATATGCCTCAAGCCGGACGACCTGCAGTGGCTGACAAACGCGTTGTGCAACACGTTTGCGCGCGCGACGAAGGCGGTGAGCGTTGTCTCGCCTGCGTACTATGCGCATCTCGCATGCAAACGGGGTCGATGCTACCTGCACAAGCTCTTGCAGGGCAACTCGGAAACACAAATGGCGTCGGGCAGCGGCTCCGCGGTGGAGCAGCAAGTGATGTTGGAGGCGGAGAGACTCTGGCACGGTGGGGTTCAGGGGACGTTGAAGGATACCATGTTCTATCTGTGAGGCTCAAGTTGCGTGCCGACATCGACAACGTTAGTAACCCGTCACTGCCACCCCACCGCATCTCCACCTCCACGTCTTGGTCGTCGCGCAGCCGCTCCGCATGCCGTTGGTCGAATAACCTCCACCGCTTCTCCTTTTCAAAAATATTCACGAAGAACGTGTCTTTGGCATCCGACGAGAGGTCCAGCTGTACGACGAGGGAGCTGTTGGAGATCGGGCGCGGTCCGTGTGAGCTTACGTGATCTCGCAGCACGAGTGCAGTAGGGATGCAGGGTCTAGGCATATAAAAATTAGATACTTTGTGCACAGAAGGATTGCCTGTAGTTGTATGTTGTGTCGAGTGCAGAATGGTCGTATGGTAGCTCATAGCAGTTGATGCTGTGCGATGTGTGGTGTTCGTAACCTATATTTGTAAGGACTGATAGTGCGATAGCTGATGTCAAATAATTGAAAACGAAAGATAATGTTAATGGAATATTGATCGGATGATCCTGCGCACTCGTTTCCTGCCTCTCGTACAGGGTGGTGAGTCCGAAGCTTGTTGATATAGCAGCGGCGCGGGCACAGGCGGTTTGGTAGTATCTTCCACCACCATCTTGGTGTAGTGAGTGCTGTGAGTGCTGTACTGATATGGTGGAAAAAGCGAGGATAATATGACAGAGGGTGTAGGCATGAGCGATGGGTTACTAATATGGAGAAAGGCGAGGTAACAATTACCTGATAAAGTGCAGATACTTTGTTACGATTTTCTTTTCCATCTACCAGCTTACTGTGCCACAGCAACTTATCTACTTACAAACCATTGTGCAGTATCCTGGAACATTCCTTTCCGCAGCCCTGTACTATACTTACCCTGGTAGAATCTTCTAACACCCACAGTTGTATACTATATAAAGGGGCCCATCACACTTACAAGTCTCTAGCTTAGTCTCTTGTACTTTCTGGTGTACAATCCCTGCTTATCCAGTCATTCTGTTGGTTCTCAGTATACATGCTATGCCCTGAGTCTCTTACCTGACCTAGTATGCTCATAGCTGGCTGTCCTGCCACACTAGTCCAGAACATACTTGGGGCTGCTTGATTCTTGCCATGGTCTCTTAGCTAATCAACTTGGCTGATATTGGCTAACACTCTGAGGGGCATTGGCATCGACCACGGCAAGAGTTGAGCAACCCCAATGTCTCGACTTCGTGGTAGTTTTTTTATTGTCAGGTAGTACACAAGTTAAGATTGAATGCAGAATCAATTTGTGGGCACAAATGGGATGTGCAGGCGAAATTCCACAGCATGGAAAATTGTTTTCATTGCATGAAATCCTCCTTGTAGTCCTCATTTTCTGTGAATCCATCATCCTCGTCTTCCTCCAATTTCCCCCACCATGACCTTCACTCTCATTGTCGCTCTCACCCAGTTCCCACAGAAATGGCAAGGCTAATGTCATAGATGGTATGCCACTCAGTGCTAACCCATCCCTTTTCTCTGCGTGGCAGCGGCGCTCGTGCCTTCATCCTTGTCATATACTCCCGCTTCCTAATCACATAACTTTGTGCTCTTATCGCTCCACCACTTATCTCTAATGTACTTCAGCTGATCTTGCACCCGTGATTCTCGCTTTCTCTTCTGCCTGTTCCATGTATAGAGACGATTCATCTGTGCTACGTATACGTAACGCGCGCCAGTGACCAGGCCAGATCGAATGACATGTACTGTATTCTATTCATCAGATCAGGAAGGTAGGTTATAATACAAGGTATAGGGCCAAGGCTGGCTTAAGTTGCTCAACGATACCGACTGAGGCAATCATACAGCTTTCCTTAAAGGCACACATCCCCAATGCCTGCTGTGGATTGAAGTGCTTATCATTGCCGATAATATTGCGTGGTCTAGCTCAACGGATTGAGCAATGAGTGAGGACGTTGCAACTAGACCTCGTGCTTACAACGCGTTGTAATAAGTTTTCCATGTCACATGTTCGTTCGCCGTGATAGTGTCTACCCCCTCTTGCACGGCGACTGATAACTTGCATCCTCTCCATTTCCCGCCTGCAACGATGTCCAGCCCAACACTGCGTCACGTCTCTTTGGGGAAGAAGCTCAAGGGCATTTTTGTCGAGGCGCCCGTTCTCAAGCCAGTCCTTCAGGTCGTGGCGGAAGCATCTACGGCCTTCAATCCTCTGCACTCTGCAGTCGGTGGCCTTCTCAGTGTCGTGGAAATAGCCGATGTGTGGCACTGTTACTTTCTAATTCCATTAGCACCTCACTGTTTTCTTGTGCGAGGCAGGTAGCTGCCCGGGACGAAGGCGATATCGTCGAGTTGAAGATGTCTTTTTCCAAGCTCATTACAATGCTCCAGGACTCACTGAAAAACTCTGATTCGTGTCCGGCCGCGTTCCCACAGCAAATAGAGATATTGTCCAGGTCACTCCTTTGTGTGTCCTTGCTGGCTATATCTATGCTTACGTGGGATAACAGCTCGATCAACGACGTAACACTTTCCCTTCAGGATATCAAACGACGGCGGACGCTCGTTCACATTCTCCACACGCATAGAGATGCAGCTGAAATAGCGGCATGTGTGCAGAAGCTCAAGCAATCTGTAGACAGCTTCTTGGTAAGCGACCTCGTTGTCATCAGCTGCTTCAGTAATTTCTGAACACTAGCAACAGATGTTGTCCACAGTGGTGATAGAGACCGGAGTTGAGGTGCGTCGGAGCACATGATCATCCTTGTCCGTCTGCTAAACTTGTGCGCAGGAAATGCCAACGGAAATACAGGGAGGTTTACACAATACTGTCCACGTGGGGGCAGAGGCCACACCTGAGGTCGTGCGCACTGTCGCTCATGCAGAGACCGAGACGATGGGTCAGGTCGTGCATGTCGTTGCCCACGAGGAGGCGGAGGTCACGCGTAGTGCCGTCGAGGTAAGCAGGAGCCCATGGCCGTCTTCGTACGTTTACTAATTGTGTGCACACATGATATGCAAACTGGGATGCACGGAAGTTTCCATGACGCCACGCACACCATCGCTTGTGCGGAGGCAGAGGCAACGCGTGAGGTCGTGCATCTCGTTGCTGATGATGAAGCGCAGGCCACACGTCGTTCAGTTCTCATTCCGATCTTAAGAATCATGATTGAAGCGTCCACAGTTTTTCCTCTGTAGTCTGCGGCTGTCGGTCTTCTCAATGTGATTGAGATAGTCGAGGTATGACCATTTCTGTCTTAAGTTACGGTCCACAACACCTCACCTACTGCACGCCTATACGGAACAGAAAGC
>QLPN01007415.1:0-11101 GCA_003314395.1 Albatrellus ellisii
ACATTATTTCCACCATTCTACTCCACCACTGCCATTCCTCCCTTGCATTTGATATCTAATCATTGTTGAATATCTATGTACGTTTTTACTGTATGTCTTTCGTTCGGCTTTTCTTATTCGTACCATACACGTACATACACTTACACATTTTTCTCCGGCTGCTCCACTTATTACAACAAGGGTCGCGCGTCCCTTGACATCAGGGTCGCGCGTCCCTCGACATACAGTAGTCCCTGCATCCTTACTTTCTTCACTCCGCATTAACCTTATCATATGAATGCTATATAAGAAGTACTCTTTACGATACAACTCCTCAGACATTTTTCCCTTCGTCTGAGTGAGTATCCTCACTCCTACTCAATCACCTTATTCTCACATACAGTCCTGCAGCGTCTATCTCTCTCACTATCGCGTGCGGCTTCTCTTGCCGCACCTCTATATCACTTCCGCACCTCTATATCACTTGCAGCTCATGTCTGCACTCCTATATACCTTAGGGGTTTTCTACAGTGCAATCAAAACTCATCACCTCCTTACCATTGTCTGCCCCAGCCTGCGTAAACAATCATGCCTCGTGCCGAAGGTACATTCTCGCATCGACCCGCTCTGCTATGGCCACGCCTGACATTGTCGTCTGGCACACAGTCGGAGCACCCAATTATCTAGCAAACAAGATGAAGCCAAAGGGCCTGCAACGGCTGCACTGGTACTGCCAGGTGTGCCGAAAGCAGTGTCGTGATGAGAACAACTTCAAGTGCCACGCCACGCCCAAGCCCCACCTCCGCCAGATGCTCCTCGTCGGTGAAGACGCCAGCCGCCGCATCACCGACTTCTCCCAGCTCTAGTCCGAGTCCGTCATGCTCCTATCACGCCGCTTCAGCACGTCAAGTCGAACACCATGTACCATGAGTACATCCCGCACATGAACTCGATAGGCTGGGTCACCCTCACCGAATTCGTCAAGCACCTCGGCCGCACGAGAGTCATGCACGTCGGCACAGTGCAAGGAAATAAAGCAAAATCGTATAACTCTGAAATATCCAATCTAACCTTGAGCTCGAGTCGACTAGTACACCAACACCTGCCTATCGGCGACAGCAGGGCTATGGAGATGTGCCGCACGTCACACGCACATGCGTCGGACAACGCGTCTGAGAGCGCAAGCGCAGGCACACGTCAGTGGTGCAGGCACTGCAGGGCATCGGCCTGTAGGAACAGGTCAGAGTGGGAGCTGACAGTCGTCGGGCCTCTTGACTAGGATGTAGGCACAGAAGACGAGGAGCAGCCGAGAAGAAGGAGAGCAAAGTAATGAGGGACACACGTTGACGCGCTGCTGCATACTCTCAGGATTCTGGGGGCTAAGCGCTGAGGAGCTACGCAAGCCATTCTGGCACACCGACCCGCCTGCATTGAGCACACTGCATTTCTGAAGTTGATGCTTTGACTCTGCTCCATGTCAAAACCAAGAGCGCCTCTCTTCTGCCGTCTCCAGCCTCAATGTCGTATATCAAAAGCTTAGGATTTGGCACAAGGCCACCGAGCTGAGAGAGCTTTCTATGGAGTCTCTGACAGGCTGACAGGATTGATTAAATGGCATCTCTCTCTAACACTTGCACTGCACCACGACATCTTTTTGTCACTCAACTTCATTGTCCCCGTTCCTTTCTCACAGTGACATCTGATCATGCCTCGTGCCAAAGGTAGGCTCTCGTGTTAACTCGCTCTGCTACAGCCACACCTAACCTTCTTGTCTGGCGCAGCTGGAACACCCAAGTGTCTGGCGAACAAGATGAAGTCAAAGGGCCAGATGTGCTAAAAGCAGTGTTGCGGCTCAAGTGCTCCGTTGGGTCCGAGTCCCATCTGCTTCACACTCATGTGCTGGTTTAGTCAGCCTTCGCAAGCTTTTAGCTCTAGTATTTCTCGCTGCGCTTGACTGGAGCTTTTCCAGCATCATAATAAGTTATCGTGACAGTGACAGTACCCTGACACCACATCTCTGCACACATATGTCCTGTCATTTCCTGTCTAAGCTGTCATTTGTCATTTTTCCATCAGTGTCGAGCATCTTCAGGTGAGTAGGATGGCTCCTGCTCTCTGCCCCTTATTTAACATACTTACTCAGCACAGTTTGTCCGTTCAGAACCCTGTCCTTGCTAGTAGTATGTTTGGATCAAAAATAAAATAAAATGCGTGCCTATTCCTAAGAGTTTGTGAAAGGACAGCCGACCACAGCTATGGTTCAACCATTCTCTATTTTTGTCTGCTCAGCTCTGGCACTAAGATCGATTAGACCGACTACGAACACAATATACCACAAATATTGTCTCAAACTGCACAGTGCATCCTTACATATGAGGGTGTCGATAGCTTACCATGTATCTGCCCAAAGCTGGGCTCACCAGGGTCATCGATCTGATGGTTTGCGTCATCACTAAGAGAATGGAGCTATCGGGTAGCAGAAGATCACCATAGACCTCGCATAAAGCTTGAACGTGGGACAGACCCAGACGTGCGGCAGGTGGGTGGAGCACATGCCAGCACGCCACGGAGCGCCAACTGCCACAAAGGTCATATGCAACAATGCTTACTCCTCAATGCGAGCTCGAGTCGCACCAATCCTTTGGAGTCAGAGGCTCTTCGCTTCGTGAAGTTCTCAGATTGATCCACGTCTGATCTCCGCACGCTGGATCGGGTTATATGTGCCAACTCTTCGCTCTTGTACGCCTTCTCTGTATCCTTGGCAAGAGCTCGCAGCTGGGATACAATGTGCCCGTACGTTACTCGAACCCAAATGCATCACGTGGCTTTGTCTTTTCGTTTTGCAGGCGTTACAATGACAGCTCACACAAGGAAAGCGTCCGGGCTCATACTCGCTCAGCCAACTCCCCCCCCCCACTCACACTTGCTCTCTCCCTTGCCACCCTTTACCCCTCACCATCTACATCCCCTCACACCACCCTTGTTGTAGTGCCTATGACCATACAGCAACAGCACCACGCGCACCTGCACCAAACCCCGCTCACTCTCACCCCCGCTTGCTCTCCCGCTCCGTTTCTCGCTGTCTCCTTCATTTGCTCCCTCCTTCCCTACTCTACGCAGTGGCGGAATTGCGATCCATTCGCCGCTGCTTGCGCGCCTGGTCCTCCGTCATCAGCTTTCCAGCCACAGGCAACATTCCACCGTTCCTCTTCGTCCTGCTTGACATCACAGACGATATTGACGGCTTCAATGGATTCACTATCTCCTTGGCTGCATTAAAGCTGCCATTCGTAATTACTCTTTGGGCCGCTGCGGAATGGCGTGGCTGGTGAAGGGGCTGATGGAACGGATTTCACTGAAAGTGTAAGCACGACCTTCTCACCATCACCACGCTTCGGCAGGGGCCAATGTAGATTGGCGATATTCGTCCTTGTGCTCGGCCTTCTGTGTCACATGTTCGATCTGTTTCCTGAATGAGGATTCGCTCACATGCCTCGTTGCTCATGGTTGCCCGCTTCTTCAGCGACGCCTCCTTCTGCACAAGTGCCTTCGAGTTGTTGTCTATCCAGGCGATGAACCAGCCCTTCTCGGTCTTGTGGACATGAGTGACACCATGTGGCTGAAGTGCTTGGCCAACTCGAAGAGGGTGACCCTAGTGCGTCAAGTTCATATATAGATGATTCTTGTCCTGGATGTACCCCTGGTACATGGTGTTCACCCTGACGTGCTTGGTGCTAAAGCGACATGATGGGAGGATGATGAGCTTAGATCGTAACTGGGAGGTGAAGTAATGACATGTATCTAGCAGAGAAGGGACTTGGACGTAGCGTTGCACTTGGAGCCGTTCTCGTCGCGACACTGCCAAAGGTAAGCTCTCGTATTCTGTAGCCATATGTAACTTTGTCTCGCACACAGTTGGAGCATTCAAGTATCTGGCGGGCAAGGTGAAGTAAAAGGACCTGCAGCGGCTGTGCAGGTACCATTAGGTGTGCCAGAAGCAGTGTCGCGACGAGGATGGCTTCAAGTGCCACGCTGCATCTGAGTCCCGTTTCTGCCAGATACCAGTCATGGGCGAAAACACCGACTAACATTCTAGATATATGAACAACACATACATTCCTAGAAATGTCTACACAGACCTAAGAATCTGGCCCCACTGCTTTCTGTCATCTTTGCTCATGCAGATGGAAGGGTTGGTATCTCGCTGACGGATTGCACAGGTAGAAAAACCAATACGCTTCGGGACTTGACAAATTATACAGTACTTGATCGATGGTTGTAGATTGCACGATGTATAAGCCCGTTGTACAGTAAGTAATATAAGTCGAAATGAGAACAGCGAGACCGTTGTGTGCGACGTCAGAGGAAAAGGGGTTTGAAGTATCCGACAAAGCATATAGTACAGTAGACGACCTACAAATGCATTTACAAGTCAGAATTCAGTATTCTTCAAGTCAAGTACCACAAGTCGACCAGAATTCGTAACCAACATGACACTATCCCGCAAAATGGCAATGTACTTGTTGAATATTGGGAATGTAGGTCTGTACCTTGGTGGGAGCCAGCACACTCGCCGCTCGTCATCCGCTCCTCGGACAAGCCAGATCCAGCCGTTGTCTTGCAACTTCAACAATCTCCCCAAAGAGGGAGGCACAAGGTCATCGGCGGCGCATGGGGGGCGGAACTCGGGGGGTATTGGGAAGACACCGTGGTCTGTGAGTATGTATCTGTAGCCATCGAAGAAGGAGCAGAATGTCGTGAGATGCAAGGTATCGCATTTGAAGAGTAGGTGGGCCTGTTTGGTCGACCTTGTGGATCCTACGTCCCAGACACATACCACACCCTTCATGCAACCTGTCAGCAGCTGTGCTCCATCCGCAGCCCAGGCAAGGGCTATTCCGATATCGATATGCGATTTGCCTTCACACTGCGTAAAAACTTCTTCACCTGAGATAGTGTCCAGCAGGCCAAAGCTCTCCTTGGCTAGCCACGCGACCAGGTCGTGCTGTGGGGAAAACTCCACACACATGATTCTGTTTTTTGAATCATGTTGCATGACACATGGTCCTGAGTCCCACACATGATGGTCCAGGTCCCAGAGCTGAATTATGCTGTCTTTACCCCTACTGGCACATGCGACATGTCTGCTATCAGAACGAAATGAGAGGCGGTCGGTATTCCCAGTCGTCTTGAGCCTGTCATGCAGCCGACCAGACTGCAAGTCGTAGATGTCGATGACATCAGACCCCACACTGTATACCGCGAGAAATGTGTCGTCCGGGGAAACCACCATATCCATGACAGACTTGCTTTGCAACTTGAACACCTGCTTGTTTGACTCCACCGTCTGAACTTCGACAGTCCCACCAGAGGAGCAGGTGGAAGACATGGTCCCGAGCGGGGACAGGGCAAGGCTGTGGGTGAAGCGATCCTTGCGTGGTGACTCGGCGACATTCAGATCCCACAAACGTATGGATCCATCTACAGATCCCGACGCTAGAAGTGATCCAACAGGAGAGAACTGGACTGTCCGGACTGTATCTGCATAGCCTTCGAACTGATAGGTTTGCTTCCAAGTCCGAGCATCCCAGACCGTGCAGGACTCCATGGTGGTGTGAGAAGCAATGGCCAGGTGTGCCGAGTCCGGCGAGAAGGACAGTACATTTCCATACAAGTATGGACCATAGTTGGGTGGGCTTGCGCTGATCGTCATTTGCACTGTCCATGTCTGAGCATCCCAAACTGTGATGACGTCTCCTGCCTTGGACAAAGACGCCGCAAGCTTCTCATTCGGTGCCAGGGAAAAGGCTCTAAGCTCTCCGAGATACCGCTCGATACAGGAATATGAATACAGTTCCCAGATTGTTACGGATCCCCAGCGATGCGACCACCAGCCGATTTGGGGGAATAAATGCCAACGATATCAAATTTTCAGGTGTTTGAAGCACCATCTCGGCCCAGTCAGCGGCGTCGATCGACCAGATATGGACCCCCCCATAACAGTCTCCGGATGCTATATGTCGACCATCTGCCAAGAACGCGATACACCGAACTTCCGCCGAATGACCAGTATACGTGCCAACTTGGGAACCCGTTGCGATGTCCCAGATCATGACACCGTCCAAACTGGAGGCAACACGCGTGCCATCAGGCGAGTATGCGACTACAGGATCATGAAACAGAACACGGTAGTCCCCCATGATCCGCAGAGAAGCTCCCGTTTGAACGTTCCATAGCCGGAGGGTGCCATCACATGAACCAGAAACCAGTCGCTCTCCATCTGGAGAAAAGCTGATGGACTGACATGAACCAATGTATCCCTCTAGTACACGCACGCATGCACCCCATGACTGCTCTCGTCCTTCCTTGACTTCGATGCGCGATCGTAACTTTGGTCCATACACCTGTGATAGTCGCGACTCGAGAGGCAGGAGTGGTACGACATAGTGATGTAGCTGCAAACACCTCACACTGATCACCGGGTGGAACTCGCGCGTCATCCTCGCGCAGTCGCCGAGAAGGCTATCAATCTCAGTCAACGGAGGCACGACATTCTATTCCCAACCAGCATTGTTTGTTAGCTAATCTTGCAGAGAAATCACAGATGTCTCACCTTGACTACCCTTTGCGCCAACTGCAGCGCAGTGATCGCATCACCCAATATGCCCAACAAGCTCATCACCTCCAACCAATTCAGCAACTGATTTGAGCAAAACCTGAGGAGGAGATCTAATATCATATCGCAGATGTTACCACTCGACAGGTGAGACACCCAATATTGGCATGCATATTGCATGTGCGCAGGAATATGAGTGTCAATCCGTGTTGGTAGATCGTCGATCTCTTGATTGCAGACCGATGGGTCACCTATTTTGCATATGTCTGGCAAGAGACTCTGCAGGACCCGCAGGCAGCGCTCAGCAAGCGAGGTGTGTTGAAGTCGCGAGTTGACAACAAAGTGGGAATCATCACATCGATCGCCATCGATGAGGAAGTCATGGAATGACGGGTGAACCAGTCGAACTGGCCCGCCTCCAGCGTTGGGGACAATGGCAATGGAGTGCAAGTGATGAAGTGTCGAGCGCACAGCCCTCTCTTTCAGGCCAAGCAGAGCCTCCAGACTTTCAGGATCGAGTGGATCAAACAATAGAACTATTGCGCCCAGCACGTTGCGAAGATTGGCCTGCTGATCCTTGCTGCTTTTGGGGAATGCTTCATGGAGCACCTTGAGGTACAGCCCATCAAGATGACGATGGGGCGAAGTCACGCTCGATGCGATGTACGTGGTCGATAACACGATCTCGAGCTGCTGATCCGGGTTACTAGCATTTTGGTCGTCGATAAAGTTGGCCACCGTTGCTGCAAAGATAAAGAGCCCTCCTGATTGCTCAACTAAACGAGCTAATGCCTCGCTCGACGGCCAGTGCTGCAACTCAAAGGCGAGCGCAATACACGAAAGCCTCTCCTTGAGATAGATGCTAATGTCCTTTTGTGAGATACCCTGTGGAATGCTGTGCAGGACCAGCGCGTTTGTGTCCTTCATGAGACCCGTGCTACGGAACCCCCGCTCGACGTTTGCCACAGGTCGACTCGTGATGAAGAACTGCAGGGGAAGAAGGCGGCTAGCGAAGATGGACAGAGCCGATAGAATCGTCGACGTTGTATTCTCTTCTTTACATTCGTCAAGAGCATCAATCACGATGAGGCATTGTGGAAACGGCTCTATGATAAGTTTTTGAAGCTGCATTGATGGGAACGCAGACTGAAGGTCGGCGTCCTTGCACATCGCATTGGAGACATGGTCTTGTAACATGGGATGGAACGAGCAGAGCTGGTACGCAATCATGGGGAATATCAGGCCGACATTACTGCAGTCAGCGTCATCCCTTGAGCAAAAGAAGGATGCACCGAGCTCTCTGGCTTCGTCATAGTGGTGAGCGATCGTTTGAGCGATCGTTGATTTGCCGGTCCCTGCTACGCCATCCAGCCAGAAGATCCAACCCTGACGATTGCCTTCGGTTCACAAAGCCTCCTCTGTCCCGAAAGGTTCCCCCTGAAACCAATGATGAATAGTATCCAGGATCTCTGTCCTTGTACCCTCCGCGCATTTAACTCGTTTTGTTCCCTGGTGGAATTTTGCTGCGCGTGCGTACCGAGGCATCAGTTTACCTTGATTGCATTTCAATGACACGTATGACATCACAAGCAATGCTTCACATACCCGGCGTGGCCATCTAAGCCCATGATTAGCCATGCTGATACTTTTGTGAATGAATATACATGACGCACCTGCGCTGCAACCTTTTCCATTCTGTCAAAACCTCCGTGGATTTCCCGAACTTCCGTTTGCATTTCCTGCATATACATTAATGAGACACGTGAGGACGGCCATGTGTTCCGACGCACCTCAACTCTGCTCTCTATCATCAACACACTTTCTACCTGTAGCAACCCTCAGACACAGCTTGGTCTTCGGCGTTGCCATACGATTGCTTACGAAAAAACTGTCAATGAGCCCCTTGAGCCTCTGCAGATAAGCTGCTACTCTTGCGGCATCTCTGTCTGCGGTAAAAACACGAGCGAGTTTTGGTCGTCGCTTGAGCTGCTGAAGGTTCTTCGTCATCTCGACGATCGACCTATATGTCCCATGTGGTTAAGTCTTCATTGGCACAAACACATGGCATGGAAAGGAAGGGAAATAATTACCTGGCAAAGTTATCTATACGCTGACGGAGCGCGGGCGGACACGCCTCAGCATTGAGCAGTGGGCCCTGGAGTACGGCAACAAGTCTGGTGAAAGACGACGTCGACTCGGCGATACCTTCGGTGTTCTGAGCATCTTTCTGTCCCCCAGAAATCAACGGCCACTGAGATACCACAAGATTGATGCTCAGAGAAGGTCCGCACCTCGATCATTTCCATATTATTGAGGAGGCCGCTAGCGGCAGAGCAGAGAGGAGTGAAGGCAGAGGACGCCTGCACCAGGAATTGTAGGACAACTGAAGGCTGAGACGCCATGATAGGACCGCCGAACGTTGTGGGAGATGAGGATCCAGGATCAGAGGGGATTGAGGAGGACATGGTCGTAGAGAGGGGACAAGTTGGGTGGTCGTTATCAATGAATCGGAGATAAGGTGAGCGCCCAGACATGGCGGTTACACAGCCTGCAAATACACAACAGGCTTCACACAAGGGATTGCAACTGTAGACGACTGATTACAGACTCCCTCGCTCAACACTCACAAATATTTGAATACCCCCGATGAGTAATCGACGAGTCGATTTGAACTTGAACGCACAACGATACAGTAGCTGACGCCTCGCTCCCCCGGCCGTGCATCCTTTGTCGTTTCTCGTAGCAGAATCATCTTGTACTGTACATCACCTCTGTCTCAGGCGACGTAGTGCTATCCTGTCATACTTTTTTGTACCTCTCCATCCATGTGTTTTCTGCTTTCTAGCGAGTTCCCATCACTTCGCCCTTCTTCCATAAGACGTCGTGCATCTTAGCAGTCTGCCATCGAACGCAACAGTGTGTTACATCCAGAAGCCTCAGGTGATTATGGGCACAGGTAGTGTGGTAGAGTACTGGGTGCATGATAACTATGCGGATGCGCTGTTCGTCGAGAACGCGGCAGACGTGTCAGCTTCAGCGCGTGTTTTCATTCAGTTTTGTATGTATGTCTCGCACAGGCCGCATTATACCGGGTGAGAGGGTGATCATGGTCAATGCTTCAATCACTTCATCAGTCTGACAATGAGGCCGATTTGCCGCATACAAATATAATGCAACTCGAAGTCGAAAAACGCATACCAGTCCTATGGCGTATGACTGTAGATGAAGACAAATAGTAACACCCCAATGCGAATTCGAGTCGCATCACCGCCGAAACATACTGTTAGGATTCAGCACGCGCGGCGGCCAAACACCTATGACTGAGGAACTGAGACTCCGAGAAAGACAACGGAGTATGATTCCAAGACAGGACGAGTTTACAGGGGAGGGGTACAGGAGGTCAAGAATGATCCCTGTCGTACGTTGTAATGACCTTTTAAGTAGTAACCCGGTAATAGACGGGGAGGGTAAGAAGGGGGAGATGAGGGAACACACCGGGTATCGTTGCTATGGGGTTGTGCCCATATACTCGTACAGTTCGGTGTAAGACCGGACATGAGTAGTATTACAAGAGGTCTGCCTGAAAAGGAGAGAAAGGAGAAGGAAAAAGAAGGGAGAGGAAAAAAAGGAAAAAGATCGGTTCCTAACATCAGCCCCTCGCTACCGTTTTTGTCTCAAAAACCCACTAGTTGTATGCGTCCGCGTCGTTCTCTTCGTAGTTATACGCATTGTACGTCTCCGCTGCCAATTGGTGGGCTTCTGTCGCACCTCGATTACAACTTGCTAAGTGGGTGTCTGGTCGTCCACATTCGATGCAGTAGAGACAAGTCAATGTGTGTGTCCCTCAATGAGGGCTGCAGCAGCAGTTACGAGCGAATATGGATGCGAATGGAGTGATTCGAGGGATGGGGCAGTGTTGACGGAGGTGACCTACTCGGTGGCAATTCCAGCACGTTTGTAGTTGGTGACGAGTGACATTGTGTTTCGATTGCTCCTCCATGGATCTGCTGTACCTGGGGGTTGACTGGGGGTAGTGGATGAGGTATAGGCAGCAGGGGGGATCCCAGGATTGCGATGAAGTAGGCGGCAGCGAGATGTGGTCGTAGACGGTCTTCTGCCTCTGAGTTGACCAGCCGGTTTGCAATCTCAGCAAACTCCCACTGTCATTGACTAAGGAGGGTCAAGAAGTGACGGTGGAAGGATTCCAGAGTTTGGATGCATTGATAATAGGCACGGTATCTGTTGATATTGGCTGTGATGCCTTCATTTGCGAGATGGTGCAGGGCATGGTCGACATGGATGGTCAGGTTTGGGGTTAAGAGTAAATGCGTGAAGGTCTCAGAGACGTCTTGGTCACATCTTGGCTTGAACTGGTGTCAGGCAGTTCGCTGTGCGAGTGGGTATTTGTCAGCGGCTGCATATTCTCGTGGGTCCCCTCCTAAGTCAATGTCAGGGAGAGGTAGGGTAGGGTCTGGTGACAGACAGAATTGTTGTAAGCATGTGAAC